>CM059794.1:42035630-42050630 GCA_030435695.1 Brachymystax lenok tsinlingensis | reverse complement strand
AAGGAGAAGATGGGAGTCACGGCGCTGCTATACTGAAGGAGGAGTGAATCTGGTGGAGTCATAGTGCTGCTATACTGAAGGAGGAGTGAATCTGGTGGAGTCATAGTGCTGCTATACTGAAGGAGGAGTGAATCTGGTGGAGTCATAGTGCTGCTATACTGAAGGAGGAGTGAATCTGGTGGAGTCATAGTGCTGCTATACTGAAGGAGGAGTGAATCTGGTGGAGTCATAGTGCTGCTATACTGAAGGAGGAGTGAATCTGGTGGAGTCATAGTGCTGCTATACTGGAGGAGGAGTGAATCTGGTGGAGTCATAGTGTTGCTATACTGAAGGAGGAGTGAATCTGGTGGAGTCATAGTGCTGCTATACTGAAGGAGGAGTGAATCTGGTGGAGTCATAGCGCTGCTATACTGGAGGAGGAGTGAATCTGGTGGAGTCATAGTGCTGCTATACTGAAGGAGAAGTGAATCTGGTGGAGTCATAGCGCTGCTATACTGAAGGAGGAGTGAATCTGGTGGAGTCCTAGCGCTGCTATACTGGAGGAGGAGTGAATCTGGTGGAGTCATAGTGCTGCTATACTGAAGGAGGAGTGAATCTGGTGGAGTCATAGTGCTGCTATACTGGAGGAGGAGTGAATCTGGTGGAGTCATAGTGCTGCTATACTGAAGGAAGAGTGAATCTGGTGGAGTCATAGTGCTGCTATACTGAAGGAGGAGTGAATCTGGTGGAGTCATAGTGCTGCTATACTGAAGGAGGAGTGAATCTGGTGGAGTCATAGTGCTGCTATACTGAAGGAGAAGTGAATCTGGGTTTGGACGGGTTTAGGCCGTCATTGTAAATATGAATTTGTTCTTGACTGACTTGCCTAGTTAAATAAAGGTGAGAAGGACTCTGGGAGTATGGCACACTTCTGGCCTGTCCTAGAGATGGATGATCTAATGGTGTTAACTCTGGCCTGTCCTAGAGATGGATGATCTAATGGTGTCAGCTCTGGCCTGTCCTAGAGATGGATGATCTAATGATGTTAGCTCTGGCCTGTCCTAGAGATGGATGATCTAAGGATGTCAGCACTGGCCTGTCCTAAAGCTGGATGATCTAATGGTGTCAGCTCTGGGCTGTCCTAGAGATGGATGATCTAATGATGTCAGCACTGGCCTGTCCTAAAGCTGGATGATCTAATGGTGTCAGCTCTGGCCTGTCCTAAAGCTGGATGATCTAATGGTGTCAGCTCTGGGCTGTCCTAGAGATGGATGATCTAATGATGTCAGCACTGGCCTTTCCTAAAGCTGGATGATCTAATGGTGTCAGCTCTGGCCTGTCCTAAAGCTGGATGATCTAATGGTGTCAGCTCTGGGCTGTCCTAGAGATGGATGATCTAATGGTGTCAGCACTGGCCTGTCCTAAAGCTGGATGATCTAATGGTGTCAGCTCTGGCCTGTCCTAGAGATGGATGATCTAATGATGTCAGCACTGGCCTGTCCTAAAGCTGGATGATCTAATGGTGTCAGCTCTGGCCTGTCCTAGAGATGGATGATCTAATGATGTTAGCTCTGGCCTGTCCTAAAGCTGGATGATCTAATGGTGTCAGCTCTGGCCTGTCCTAAAGCTGGATGATCTAATGGTGTCAGCTCTGGCCTGTCCTAGAGATGGATGATCTAATGATGTCAGCACTGGCCTGTCCTAAAGCTGGATGATCTAATGGTGTCAGCTCTGGCCTGTCCTAAAGCTGGATGATCTAATGGTGTCAGCTCTGGCCTGTCCTAAAGCTGGATGATCTAATGGTGTTAGCTCTGGGGCCACCACCTACTCCACAGGGACCTTGGAGCATGGGAGCTGGTGGATTAGGTCTGGATCACTGGTGACATGCCCCATAATGTTGAGGCCACTGAGATTTTGGAAATGTTCCATCTACAAACAGCAGACAAAATAACTCTGCTTTCCCCTCTGAGTTTCACTTCTCAGGTATACACACAAAATATCCTTCGTGCCTTTTGGACATTGTACCTCTTTTTCACCCATTTGTATCATCGTCAGATCCTTTAACCACAGACAGTGATTCATACATGACCCTTCACGGCATCATATCAGCAGCTAGTCATGCGACAACAGACAATGTTCACTGTGTTCATTCTGCCACCCCTATCTTTACCCGCAATTTACATGTAGACTGACATGTTAGTCCATTTAGCAGACACTGCTATCCCCGGCGACGTACAGTAAGTGCATCACTCTTAAGATAGCATATCAGTTATAGCAGGTTCATTTTTTTTTCCCACCTCTCCTCTCCTACCCTTCACCCCCCTTCCCTACCTCGTCTCAATCCCCTCTCCTCTCCTTTCCTCCCATCCCTCCTTCCCCACCCCGCCAACCCCCCACCCCTGCCTATTGTTGGCAGCTCACGCATGTTAGAATATATAGACACTGGTCATCTCCATCCCTGGTCCTAATTACAGGGATGACAATGTGCTAATTAGCACTAGGTCTGCAGCCCAGATGGCATATTGTTCCCTTCATAGTGAACTGATTCAGGGACCTTCGGCTCTGGTCAAAAGTAATGCACTATATACTATCAGGAATAGGCTGCCATTTGGGATGTAGAACTAGGCGCTGGGGTAAAGAAAACACTGCACATGATCCGCACTCATGTTTCAAGCAGACACCCATATCCCCCCTGTGCCCAAGAATGCCAAGGTAACCAGTCCAGTGTATATAGCCAAGTTATTACCTCGTACCTCTACACATGAACTCAGTACTGGTACCCAGTGTATATAGCCAAGCTTCTTTTTTTTTAGATTCTCTTTCAATTTTTCTCTTTGCATTGTTAGGAAGGACCTGTAAGCATTTCACTATTTATCGACACCAAGCATGTGACCAATAACATTTGATTCAATTGTTTTTTGTAGCATGCTTAGACCCGGGGGCAGCACCTAATCAGGTGAGAACCATTCAGAGAGTTTGATGGTGGGAGACAGTGGCAGGATCGAGGTTAAAGGATGTGTAAGAAAAGGTAACATGGGACCGGGAAGAGAGAAAAGCACGACGAAGAGCAAAAAACAGTTCAGCTGATTCAGCATGGGAAAAAAAATAGATTCCTAAAATACAATGTAAAGTGCTTTGAACATCTGGAAAAGTTCTGTACGAATCTAATACATTATCATCATTATCATCCACAGAGTGTTTTTAACTGGACACTACAGAGCTCCTGGCAGTATTAACTGGGCATTGATCTGGACACTACACAGCTCCTGGCAGTATTAACTGGGCTTTGAGCTGGAGACTACAGAGCTCCTGGCAGTATTAACTGGGCTTTGAGCTGGAGACTACAGAGCTCCTGGCAGTATTAACTGGGCTTTGAGCTGGACACTACAGAGCTCCTGGCAGTATTAACTGGGCTTTGAGCTGGACACTACAGAGCTCCTGGCAGTATTAACTGGGCTTTGAGCTGGACACTACAGAGCTCCTGGCAGTATTAACTGGGCTTTGAGCTGGACACTACAGAGCTCCTGGCAGTATTAACTGGGCTTTGAGCTGGACACTACACAGCTCCTTGCAGTAGTAACTGGGCTTTGATCTGGACACTACACAGCTCCTGGCAGTATTAACTGGGCTTTGAGATGGACACTACAGAGCTCCTGGCAGTAGTAACGGGGCATTGATCTGGACACTACAGAGCTCCAGGAAGTAGTAACAGGGCTTTGAGCTGGACACTACACAGCTCCTGGCAGTAGTAACTGGGCTTTGAGCTGGACACTACAGAGCTCCTGGCAGTATTAACTGGGCTTTGAGCTGGACACTACAGAGCTCCTGGCAGTAGTAACTGGGCTTTGAGCTGGACACTACAGAGCTCCTGGCAGTAGTAACTGGGCTTTGAGCTGGAGACTACAGAGCTCCTGGCAGTATTAACTGGGCTTTGAGCTGGACACTACAGAGCTCCTGGCAGTATTAACTGGGCTTTGAGATGGACACTACAGAGCTCCAGGCAGTAGTAACTGGGCTTTGAGCTGGACACTACAGAACTCCTGGCAGTATTAACTGGGCTTTGAGCTGGACACTACACAGCTCCTGGCAGTAGTAACTGGGCTTTGAGCTGGACACTACAAAGCTCCTGGCAGTAGTAACTGGGCTTTGAGCTGGACACTACAGAGCTCCTGGCAGTAGTAACTGGGCTTTGAGCTGGACACTACAAAGCTCCTGGCAGTAGTAACTGGGCTTTGAGCTGAACACTACATAGCTCCTGGCAGTAGTAACTGGGCTTTGAGCTGGAGACTACAGAGCTCCTGGCAGTAGTAACTGGGCTTTGAGCTGGACACTACAGAACTCCTGGCAGTATTAACTGGGCTTTGAGCGGGACACTACAGAGCTCCTGGCAGTAGTAACTGGGCTTTGAGCTGGTCTGATGATGAATATGAAGTAAATGTTTGAAATGTCCCTTTAAGCACAGGTGTATGTCTCTGTTTCTCTGACTCAGCTCCTCCCCACTGTGTCCCCCCTCCCTCTCAGCCTGTCCCCCTGCTGAGAGGAGAAGTGTGGGAATGGACCTGGTAGTACTGCTAGCTAGGGTTAGCTGTTTTACTGTTCAAACCTTCACATCTCTCACAGCGTTCACTGTACTGTTTACTGGTAGGTTAACTGTTTCACTGTACTGTTTACTGGTAGGTTAACTGTTTCACTGTACTGTTTACTGGTAGGTTAACTGTTTCACTGTACTGTTTACTGGTAGGTTAACTGTTTCACTGTACTGTTTACTGGTAGGTTAACTGTTTCACTGTACTGTTTACTGGTAGGTTAACTGTTTCACTGTACTGTTTACTGATAGGTTAACTGTTTCACTGTACTGTTTACTGATAGGTTAACTGTTTCACTGTACTGTTTACTGGTAGGTTAACTGTTTCACTGTACTGTTTACTGGTAGGTTAACTGTTTCACTGTACTGTTTACTGGTAGGCTAACTGTTTCACTGTACTGTTTACTGGTAGGTTAACTGTTTCACTGTACTGTTTACTGGTAGGTTAACTGTTTCACTGTACTGTTTACTGGTAGGTTAACTGTTTCACTGTACTGTTTACTGGTAGGCTAACTGTTTCACTGTACTGTTTACTGGTAGGTTAACTGTTTCACTGTACTGTTTACTGGTAGGTTAACTGTTTCACTGTACTGTTTACTGGTAGGCTAACTGTTTCACTGTACTGTTTACTGGTAGGTTAACTGTTTCACTGTACTGTTTACTGGTAGGTTAACTGTTTCACTGTACTGTTTACTGGTAGGTTAACTGTTTCACTGTACTGTTTACTGGTAGGCTAACTGTTTCACTGTACTGTTTACTGGTAGGCTAACTGTTTCACTGTACTGTTTACTGGTAGGTTAACTGTTTCACTGTACTGTTTACTGGTAGGTTAACTGTTTCACTGTACTGTTTACTGGTAGGCTAACTGTTTCACTGTACTGTTTACTGGTAGATTAACTGTTTCACTGTACTGTTTACTGGTAGGTTAACTGTTTCACTGTACTGTTTACTGGTAGGTTAACTGTTTCACTGTACTGTTTACTGGTAGGTTAACTGTTTCACTGTACTGTTTACTGGTAGGTTAACTGTTTCACTGTACTGTTTACTGGTAGGTTAACTGTTTCACTGTACTGTTTACTGGTAGGTTAACTGTTTCACTGTACTGTTTACTGGTAGGTTAACTGTTTCACTGTACTGTTTACTGGTAGGTTAACTGTTTCACTGTACTGTTTACTGGTAGGTTAACTGTTTCACTGTACTGTTTACTGGTAGGTTAACTGTTTCACTGTACTGTTCACTGGTAGGTTAACTGTTTCACTGTACTGTTTACTGGTAGGTTAACTGTTTCACTGTACTGTTTACTGATAGGCTAACTGTTTCACTGTACTGTTTACTGGTAGGTTAACTGTTTCACTGTACTGTTTACTGGTAGGCTAACTGTTTCACTGTACTGTTTACTGATAGGTTAACTGTTTCACTGTACTGTTTACTGGTAGGTTAACTGTTTCATTGTACTGTTTACTGGTAGGCTAACTGGGCGGCAGGTAGCCTAGTGGTTAGAGCGTTGGACTTGTAACTGGAGGGTTGCAAGTTTTAATCCCCGAGCTGACAAGGTAAAAATCTGTTGTTCTGCCCATGAACAAGGCAGTTAACCCACTGTTCCCCGGGCGCCGAAGACGTGGATGTTGATTAAAGGCAGCCCCCCGCACCTCTCTGATTCAGAGGGGTTGGGTTAAATGTGGAAGACACATTTCAGTTGAAGGCATTTGGTTGTACAACTGACTAATAATGGTGACTTTGTTTCACTGTACTGTTTACTGGTAGACTAGAAATCTTTGAAATAGTTATTTGACTTGATTTCTTTTAACCGCTAGAGGAGCAAAGAGGCGTAAAATCTTCACTGTTTAAGTCCTCAACTGTGATTTATAGTTTCTGTCTTGACCAATAAAACTAAGCTTTGAGTTGTCTTACCACATGTGCCAGACAGTTTTAGCCTCAGTGTTTATCACAAATATGTGAGGATTTCCTTCTGCCTATTTCTGTCGAGGAAACCAAAATCTTTTGCCCAGAGGTATTTTTTTTTGGATCACACCCTATACTTCCCTCTCTCCATCCCTCCCCCTCTCTCCCTTCCTCTCTCTCTCTCCATCCCTCTCCCCCTCTCTCCCTCCCTCTCCTTCCCTCCATATCTCCCTCTCTCTCTCCCTCTCCCCCTCTCTCTCTCCCTCCCGCCCTCCCTCCCTCCCTCCCTTCCCCTCTCTCCCTCTCCCCCTCTCTCCATCCCTCCTCCCAATTGAGATGGTTTGAGATGAGTTGGACCACAGAGTGAAGGAAAAGCAGCCAACAAGCGCTCAGCATATGTGGGAACTCCTTCAAGACTGTTGGAAACGCATTCCATGTGAAGCTGATTGAGAGAATGCCAAGAGTGGCTACTTTGAAGAATCAAATATATATATTTTGATTTGTTTAACACTTTTTTGGTTACTACATGATTCCATATGTGTTATTTCATAGTTTTGATGTATTCACTATTATTCTACAATGTAGAACATAGTAAAAAATTAAGAAAAACCCTTGAATGAGTAGGTGTTCTAAAACTTTTGACCGGTAGTGTAGATAGACACTAACATATCCATGTAAACAGCAGTAATAGTGACCAGTAGCAGGATACATACATACAGTACATACTAATGGTAATGGTAATCAATAATCACAGGATAGCAGCGTAATGGAGTAATACACCATGATCAATAGTCATTTTACCACCAGTGTAAATTGTGTCTGAGTGGGTAGAGACCTGTGGATGGGCATAGAGTCAGTGTGAATAGTCTGTGGGAGAGGGAGAGCAGTAGCTGTTAGCCATTTAACAGTCTTACGGACAGAGGACAGAAGCTGTTTAGGAGTCTGTCTGTCAGAGCCTTGATGCACCGGTACCGCCTGCCGGACGGGAGCACGGAGAACAGTCTCGGTTGGCTGGAGTCTTTCAGACCTTTCTCAGACACCGCCTGGCATGTTTAAAGCAAATATCCTGCAATTCTACACATTTTGCCATGAGGCAAAGAGAAAACTTTGCAGTTTTAACGCTTAAAGTATTAAAGTACAGTGCATTCATGTAAAAAAAAAAAAAAAAAGAAGAAGAAATTGAGGGGGAAATACAAGAAGTATCGAGTTGAAAAACGCAGAATTGGTGGAGTACGGTGGATACCAATATCCTGTGATTCTCCGAGGGCCATGTTGCCCGGGGTTAAAGGGATACTTTGGGATTTAGGCAATTTCCTACTTACCCGGAGTCAGACAAACTCATGGATACCATTTTTATGTATTTGCGTGCATTTTGAAGGAATTTGAAGGTATCATGTCAATAGCTTAGCACAATTGCTGGAAGTCTCCAGGAACTACTAGCCAGCTTCTCTCAAAAGCAGAGAAATAGACCTTCTAACTACTCCAAAGCCGGGTGGTTGGTCATTTGTGACTGACCGGCTCAAATCGGTCTTATTTAGCAAAAGTTTTGTGTTTTTTACATTGGATTAAAGTAGAGACTCAGAGCTACAAAATGGTATATCATACAGTACATTTTTTTAGGAACAATGGGAAAGTAATTCTGCTTTGAAAGTTGATTAAACTTGTAAACTCACTTTAGAGAAAATGGCCTTTGAATTATTTTGGTACCTACAGGAGAGCTCTCCTTTGTCTACACCCATTCAGCATCGTTCACACCCTCTTAAGCCTGAGCCCCGCCCATCTCTTTAAGGAGTCACATGTGAGGTCATGTGCTAAACAGTGAGACTAAAAGTGGTAAAAGTAGTAGCCTACAATAATTGAAACATTCCAGGTAAACCGAAAGTGTCCAGATAAAAATATTTCATAAAAATTAGATTACGCTTTTTTTTTTTTACGTTTAAACGACTCTCCTGTGAGGTCGTCACTTGCGCCTAGTTCCTGAAACGGGTACCATTTAATGTCTTACAAAGAGCTATACAATATTTTATACATGCGTTAATTTGACAGATACTCATAAAATCAAATCGGGACACTATCCACTTCCTCATCTCGTCGTCACATAGGGAGATGGCAAAGATGTATCTGTCCCGTTATGAATATTGGATATCATGTATAGCTTTTGAAAAACAAAAAAAGTATCCCTTTAAGAACATAAATTAAAATGTACATGAACAATTTTGCAATTTAAATGTATTGTATTACATCCTTTTAAATCCTGGACACGGATCCCCTGCAGTACCTCACTTTGAGAAACCATGACATTGGGCATAGGTTAGCATTTAGGACGCACCCTGGGACTGATGGTGGGGAAGACATAGAGGTTATTGGAGGTCCCAGGAGGGCCATATCAGGTACCACGAGGGAGTCGTCTGTGTGTCAGCATGCTAAGAGGTCTCATCTTACAGACAGTGTCCAGAACAGGCTTGGTAATGACATAGGAGGGTTCATGGGATGAGCTATGGGACAAACCTCCATGTAGAGGGATAACACAGTATAGTGGAGCTATTGGACAAACCTCCATGTAGAGGGATTACACAGTATAGTGGAGCTATTGGACAAACCTCCATGTAGAGGGATTACACAGTATAGTGGAGCTATGGGACAAACCTCCATGTAGAGGGATTACACAGTATAGTGGAGCTATTGGACAAACCTCCATGTAGAGGGATACCACAGTATAGTGGAGCTATCAGACATATAGCCTCCATGTAGAGGGATAACACAGTATAGTGGAGCTTTCAGACATATAGCCTCCATGTAGAGGGATAACACAGTATAGTGGAGCTATCAGACATATAGCCTCCATGTAGAGGGATAACACAGTATAGTGGAGCTATCAGACATATAGCCTCCATGTAGAGGGATTACACAGTGTAGTGGAGCTATCAGACATATTGCCTCCATGTAGAGGGATTACACAGTATAGTGGAGCTATGGGACAAACCTCCATGTAGAGGGATAACACAGTATAGTGGAGCTATCAGACATATAGCCTCCATGTAGAGGGATTACACAGTATAGTGGAGCTATTAGACATATAGCCTCCATGTAGAGGGATTACACAGTATAGTGGAGCTATCAGACATATAGCCTCCATGTAGAGGGATAACACAGTATAGTGGAGCTATGGGACAAACCTCCATGTAGAGGGATTACACAGTATAGTGGAGCTATGGGACAAACCTCCATGTAGAGGGATTACACAGTATAGTGGAGCTATGGGACAAACCTCCATGTAGAGGGATTACACAGTATAGTGGAGCTATCAGACATATAGCCTCCATGTAGAGGGATAACACAGTATAGTGGAGCTATGGGACAAACCTCCATGTAGAGGGATTACACAGTATAGTGGAGCTATGGGACAAACCTCCATGTAGAGGGATAACACAGTGTAGTGGAGCTATCAGACATATTGCCTCCATGTAGAGGGATTACACAGTATAGTGGAGCTATTAGACATATAGCCTCCATGTAGAGGGATAACACAGTGTAGTGGAGCTATCAGACATATTGCCTCCATGTAGAGGGATTACACAGTATAGTGGAGCTATGGGACATATAGCCTCCATGTAGAGGGATAACACAGTATAGTGGAGCTATCAGACATATAGCCTCCATGTAGAGGGATTACACAGTATAGTGGAGCTATTAGACATATAGCCTCCATGTAGAGGGATTACACAGTATAGTGGAGCTATCAGACATATAGCCTCCATGTAGAGGGATAACACAGTATAGTGGAGCTATGGGACAAACCTCCATGTAGAGGGATAACACAGTGTAGTGGAGCTATCAGACATATTGCCTCCATGTAGAGGGATTACACAGTATAGTGGAGCTATGGGACAAATAGCCTCCATGTAGAGGGATTACACAGTATAGTGGAGCTATCAGACATATAGCCTCCATGTAGAGGGATAACACAGTATAGTGGAGCTATGGGACAAACCTCCATGTAGAGGGATTACACAGTATAGTGGAGCTATGGGACAAACCTCCATGTAGAGGGATAACACAGTGTAGTGGAGCTATCAGACATATTGCCTCCATGTAGAGGGATTACACAGTATAGTGGAGCTATTAGACATATAGCCTCCATGTAGAGGGATAACACAGTATAGTGGAGCTATCAGACATATAGCCTCCATGTAGAGGGATAACACAGTATAGTGGAGCTATTAGACATATAGCCTCCATGTAGAGGGATAACACAGTATAGTGGAGCTATCAGACATATAGCCTCCATGTAGAGGGATAACACAGTGTAGTGGAGCTATCAGACATATTGCCTCCATGTAGAGGGATTACACAGTATAGTGGAGCTATTAGACATATAGCCTCCATGTAGAGGGATTACACAGTATAGTGGAGCTATCAGACATATAGCCTCCATGTAGAGGGATTACACAGTATAGTGGAGCTATTAGACATATAGCCTCCATGTAGAGGGATAACACAGTATAGTGGAGCTATCAGACATATAGCCTCCATGTAGAGGGATAACACAGTATAGTGGAGCTATCAGACATATAGCCTCCATGTAGAGGGATTACACAGTATAGTGGAGCTATTAGACATATAGCCTCCATGTAGAGGGATTACACAGTATAGTGGAGCTATCAGACATATAGCCTCCATGTAGAGGGATAACACAGTATAGTGGAGCTATCAGACATATAGCCTCCATGTAGAGGGATAACACAGTATAGTGGAGCTATTAGACATATAGCCTCCATGTAGAGGGATTACACAGTATAGTGGAGCTATCAGACATATAGCCTCCATGTAGAGGGATTACACAGTATAGTGGAGCTATTAGACATATAGCCTCCATGTAGAGGGATAACACAGTATAGTGGAGCTATCAGACATATAGCCTCCATGTAGAGGGATAACACAGTATAGTGGAGCTATCAGACATATAGCCTCCATGTAGAGGGATAACACAGTATAGTGGAGCTATTAGACATATAGCCTCCATGTAGAGGGATTACACAGTATAGTGGAGCTATCAGACATATAGCCTCCATGTAGAGGGATTACACAGTATAGTGGAGCTATTAGACATATAGCCTCCATGTAGAGGGATAACACAGTATAGTGGAGCTATCAGACATATAGCCTCCATGTAGAGGGATAACACAGTATAGTGGAGCTATTAGACATATAGCCTCCATGTAGAGGGATTACACAGTATAGTGGAGCTATTAGACATATAGCCTCCATGTAGAGGGATTACACAGTATAGTGGAGCTATCAGACATATAGCCTCCATGTAGAGGGATAACACAGTATAGTGGAGCTTTCAGACATATAGCCTCCATGTAGAGGGATAACACAGTATAGTGGAGCTATCAGACATATTGCCTCCATGTAGAGGGATAACACAGTATAGTGGAGCTATCAGACATATAGCCTCCATGTAGAGGGATTACACAGTATAGTGGAGCTATGAGACATATAGCCTCCATGTAGAGGGATTACACAGTATAGTGGAGCTATGAGACATATAGCCTCCATGTAGAGGGTTAACACAGTATAGTGAAGCTATGGGACATATAGCCTCCATGTAGAGGGATAACACAGTATAGTGGAGTATAGACGACACTGGTTCCAACCTCTGTGACCAAAACCAGACTGAGTTATTATCACCCCAACCAGGCTCCTCTCCCATTAACTCTCTCCTAGTCTTCCTCCCCCTCTCAGACATATAGACATCAGCTATCAGACATATAGCCTCCATGTAGAGGGATAACACAGTATAGTGGAGCTATGGGACAAACCTCCATGTAGAGGGATTACACAGTATAGTGGAGCTATGGGACAAACCTCCATGTAGAGGGATTACACAGTATAGTGGAGCTATGGGACAAACCTCCATGTAGAGGGATTACACAGTATAGTGGAGCTATCAGACATATAGCCTCCATGTAGAGGGATAACACAGTATAGTGGAGCTATGGGACAAACCTCCATGTAGAGGGATTACACAGTATAGTGGAGCTATGGGACAAACCTCCATGTAGAGGGATAACACAGTGTAGTGGAGCTATCAGACATATTGCCTCCATGTAGAGGGATTACACAGTATAGTGGAGCTATTAGACATATAGCCTCCATGTAGAGGGATAACACAGTATAGTGGAGCTATCAGACATATAGCCTCCATGTAGAGGGATAACACAGTATAGTGGAGCTATTAGACATATAGCCTCCATGTAGAGGGATAACACAGTATAGTGGAGCTATCAGACATATAGCCTCCATGTAGAGGGATAACACAGTGTAGTGGAGCTATCAGACATATTGCCTCCATGTAGAGGGATTACACAGTATAGTGGAGCTATTAGACATATAGCCTCCATGTAGAGGGATTACACAGTATAGTGGAGCTATCAGACATATAGCCTCCATGTAGAGGGATTACACAGTATAGTGGAGCTATTAGACATATAGCCTCCATGTAGAGGGATAACACAGTATAGTGGAGCTATCAGACATATAGCCTCCATGTAGAGGGATAACACAGTATAGTGGAGCTATCAGACATATAGCCTCCATGTAGAGGGATTACACAGTATAGTGGAGCTATTAGACATATAGCCTCCATGTAGAGGGATTACACAGTATAGTGGAGCTATCAGACATATAGCCTCCATGTAGAGGGATAACACAGTATAGTGGAGCTATCAGACATATAGCCTCCATGTAGAGGGATAACACAGTATAGTGGAGCTATTAGACATATAGCCTCCATGTAGAGGGATTACACAGTATAGTGGAGCTATCAGACATATAGCCTCCATGTAGAGGGATTACACAGTATAGTGGAGCTATTAGACATATAGCCTCCATGTAGAGGGATAACACAGTATAGTGGAGCTATCAGACATATAGCCTCCATGTAGAGGGATAACACAGTATAGTGGAGCTATCAGACATATAGCCTCCATGTAGAGGGATAACACAGTATAGTGGAGCTATTAGACATATAGCCTCCATGTAGAGGGATTACACAGTATAGTGGAGCTATCAGACATATAGCCTCCATGTAGAGGGATTACACAGTATAGTGGAGCTATTAGACATATAGCCTCCATGTAGAGGGATAACACAGTATAGTGGAGCTATCAGACATATAGCCTCCATGTAGAGGGATAACACAGTATAGTGGAGCTATTAGACATATAGCCTCCATGTAGAGGGATTACACAGTATAGTGGAGCTATTAGACATATAGCCTCCATGTAGAGGGATTACACAGTATAGTGGAGCTATCAGACATATAGCCTCCATGTAGAGGGATAACACAGTATAGTGGAGCTTTCAGACATATAGCCTCCATGTAGAGGGATAACACAGTATAGTGGAGCTATCAGACATATTGCCTCCATGTAGAGGGATAACACAGTATAGTGGAGCTATCAGACATATAGCCTCCATGTAGAGGGATTACACAGTATAGTGGAGCTATGAGACATATAGCCTCCATGTAGAGGGATTACACAGTATAGTGGAGCTATGAGACATATAGCCTCCATGTAGAGGGATAACACAGTATAGTGAAGCTATGGGACATATAGCCTCCATGTAGAGGGATAACACAGTATAGTGGAGTATAGACGACACTGGTTCCAACCTCTGTGACCAAAACCAGACTGAGTTATTATCACCCCAACCAGGCTCCTCTCCCATTAACTCTCTCCTAGTCTTCCTCCCCCTCTCCCCTACCTCCCCTCCCCCTGCCTCCCCTCTCCCCCCTCTCCCCTACCTCCCCCATCCCCCTGGCTCTCCCCTCTCCCCTGCCTCCCCTACCTCCTCCCTCTCCCCTGCATCCCCCTCTCCCCTGCCTCCCCTCTCCCCTGCCTCCCCTCTCCCCTGCCTCCCTCTCTCCCTGCCTCCCCCTCTCCCCTGCCTCCCCTCTCCCTACATCCCCCTCTCCCTGCCTCCCCTCTCCCCCTGCCTCCCCCTCTCCCCTGCCTCCCCCTCTCCCCCCTGCCTCCCCTCTCCCCTACCTCCCCTGGCTCTCCCTCTCCTAGCCTGCCTCCCCTCTGCCCCGCCTTCTCCAGCCTCCCTCTCCCCTGCCTCCCCTACCTCCTCCCTCTCCCTGCCTCCCCCTCTCCCCTCTCCCCTGCATCCCCCCTCTCCCCTGCCTCCCCTCTCCCCTGCCTCCCCCTCTCCCCTGCCTCCCCTCTCCCTACATCCCCCTCTCCCTGCCTCCCCTCTCCCCAGCCTCCCCCTCTCCCCTGCCTCCCCTGCCTCCCCTCTCCCCTGCCTCCCCCTCTCCCTACATCCTCCCTCTCCCCTACATCCTCCCTCCCCCTGCCTCCCCCTCTCCCTGCCTCCCCTCTCCCTACATCCCCCTCTCCCTGCCTCCCCTCTCCTCCCCTCCCTCTGCCAGCCTGCCCTCTCCCTTGCCGCCACAGTCGATTAAGACATCAGTCAGGACAGAACAGCAGAGTGATTGAGTACCTCCCCTTTTAAATAGGTAG
>CM059794.1:42018130-42030630 GCA_030435695.1 Brachymystax lenok tsinlingensis | reverse complement strand
TAGCAGTATGATAGACTTTAATCCATGCCGAGAGAAACCAAGTTAAGTTCTAAACCCAGGCCTCTGGCCCAGGCAGCTAAGCTTGCATAGGCAGGTATATCTTAAGCCCAAACCCTCTGACCGTAACCACACTGAGAAGTTTATCTGGGGATCTCTCCAAATGTGAAAAGTTAATGTGTGTGTGTATGTGCGTGTGCTTCCGTGTGTGTGTATTTGCGTGAATGTGTGTGTGATTCCGTGTGTGTGTGTGTATCTCTGAAAATGGGTCTCCCCCTCTGGTCTGTTTCCCTGCTGTGGCTGAAACAGGATCCTGTAAAGGTCTAGAGAGTTAGAGCCTCAGCAAGCCAGCCCACCCAACTACTGAACCAGCTACTGACCCAACTACTGACCCAGCTACTGACCCAGCTACTGACCCAGCTACTGAACCAACTACTGACCCAGCTACTGAACCAGCTACTGACCCAACTACTGACCCAGCTACTGACCCAACTACTGAACCAGCTACTGAACCAGCTACTGACCCAGCTACCGTCCAGCAACTGACCCAGCTACTGACCCAGCTACTGTCCAGCAACTGACCCAGCTACTGACCCAGCTACTGACCCAACTACTGACCCAGCTACTGACCCAGCTACTGACCCAGCTACTGACCCAGCTACTGACCCAATTACTGACCCGGCTACTGACCCGGCTACTGACCCGGCTACTGAACCAGCTACTGAACCAGCTACTGACCCAGCTACTGAACCAACTACTGACCCAGCTACTGACCCAGCTACTGAACCAACTACTGACCCAGCTACTGACCCAGCTACTGAACCAACTACTGACCCAGCTACTGTCCAGCTACTGACCCAACTACTGACAAACTACTGACCAGCTACTGACCCAACTACTGACCCGGCTACTGACCCAACTACAGGCCAACTACTGACCAGCTACTGACCCAGCTACTTACCAGCTACTGACCCAACTACTGACCCAACTACTGACCAGCTACTGACCTAGCTACTGATCCAACTACTGACCCAACTACTGACTAGCTACTGACCCAGCTCCTGACCAGCTACTGACCCAACTACTGACCAGCTTCTGACCAACTACTGACCAGCTCCTGACCCAGCTCCTGACCAGCTACTGACCCAACTACTGACCAGCTTCTGACCAACTACTGACCAGCTACTGACCCAGCTACTGACTAGCTACTGACCCGGCTCCTGACCAGCTACTGACCCAACTACTAACCAGCTACTGACCAACTACTGACCAGCTACTGACCCAACTACTGACCGGCTACTGACCCAACTACTGACCCGGCTACTGGCCAACTACTGACAAAACTACTGACCCAACTACTGGCCAACTACTGGCCAACTACTGACCCAACTACTGACCAGCTACTGACCCAACTACTGACCCAGCTACTGACCAACTACTGACCCAACTACTGACCAGCTGCTGACCCA
The DNA here is from genome assembly GCA_030435695.1 of Brachymystax lenok tsinlingensis. Classification (NCBI taxonomy): domain Eukaryota; kingdom Metazoa; phylum Chordata; class Actinopteri; order Salmoniformes; family Salmonidae; genus Brachymystax; species Brachymystax lenok. The sequence goes on along the minus strand of CM059794.1, from coordinate 42,029,164 downwards.
ACTACTGACTAGCTACTGACCCAGCTACTGACCCAACCACTGACCAGCTGGGAGGAGAGTAAAGTAGGGTCTGGGAGGAGAGTAAAGTAGGGGCTGGGAGGAGGGGCTGGGCGGAAGGGAAAGTAGGGGCTGGGAGGAGGGGTTTGGAGGAGGGGAAAGTAGGGGCTGGGAGGAGGGGCTGGGCGGAGGGGAAAGTAGGGGCTGGGAGGAGGGGTTTGGAGGAGGGGAAAGTAGGGAGCTGGGAGGAGGGGCTGGGCGGAGGGGAAAGTAGGGGCTGGGAGGGGGTTTGGAGGAGAGAGTAAAGTAGGGAGCTGGGAGGAGGGTTTGGAGGAGGGAAAGTAGGGGCTGGGAGGAGGGGTTTGGAGGAGAGTAAAGTAGGGGCTGGGAGGAGGGGTTTGGAGGAGGGGAAAGTAGGGGCTGGGAGGAGGGGTTTGGAGGAGGGGAAAGTAGGGGCTGGGAGGAGGGGTTTGGAGGAGAGTAAAGTAGGGGCTGGGAGGAGGGGTTTGGAGGAGGGGAAAGTAGGGGCTGGGAGGAGGGGTTTGGAGGAGAGTAAAGTAGGGGCTGGGAGGAGGGGTTTGGAGGAGGGGAAAGTAGGGGCTGGGAGGAGGGGTTTGGAGGAGGGGTTTGGAGGAGGGGAGAGGAAAGAGGTTACATCCCAAATGGCACCCTATGTGCCCCGGTCAAATGGAAGTGCACTATGAAGGGAATAGGGTGCCATTTGGTACGCAGACAGAATCACTGTTAGACTAGGGTATTTGCAACAATTTATATAAACCCTGGATTGTTAATGCTGTGTATTGGCCATTGACAGTCTTTGAAGTCACCGGTCGGCCATATTGGCACTCCCCAGTAGGATCAGCCCTCCATAGGAATGAATGGAATTCTGCAGCATTTCAATTCAATGTTTCAAGGACAAAATTACATGTATTTAAGTATTTCTTTCTTGTAGTGGGGACAATAACATTAGTAATCTCTAAAAATTATACCTTAAGGAAAATGTTTACACAGTACCAGTCAAAGGTTTGGACACATCTACTCATTCCAGAGTTTTTGTTTACTATTTTCTACATTGTAGAATAATAGTGAAGACATCAACACAATGAAATAACACATGGAATCATGTAGTAACCAAAAAAAGTGCTAATTTTTTTTAATATATTTTAGATTTTAGAGTCTTCAAAGTAGCCACCCTTTGCCTTGATGACAGCTTTGCACACTCTTGGCATTCCCTCATACAGCTACATGAGGTAGTCACCTGGAATGCATTTCAATTAACAGGTGTGCCCTGTTAAAAGTTAATTTGGGGAATTTCTTTCCTTCTTAATGCGTTTGAGTTGTGTTGTGACAAGGTAGGGGTGGTATATATTTGGTAAAATACCAAGTCCATATTATGTCAAGAACAGCTCAAATAAGCAAAGAGAAAAGACAGGCCATCATTACTTTAAGACATGAAGGTCAGTCAATCTGAAACATTTCAAGGGCTTTGAAAGTTTCTTCAAGTGCAGTTGCAAAAACCATCAAGCGTTATGATGAAACTGGCTCTCATGAGGCCCGCCACAGGAAAGGAAGACCCAGAGTTACCTCTGCTGCAGAGGATAAGTTCATTCAAGCTACAAGCCTCAGAAGTTGCAGCCCAAATAAATGCTTCACTGAGTTCAAGTAACAGACACATCTCAACATTAACTGTTCCGAGGAGACTGTGTGAATCAGGCCTTCATGATCGAATTTCTGCAAAGAAACCACTACTAAAGGACACCAATAATAAGAAGAGACTTGCTTGGGCCAAGAAACACGAGCAATGGACAGACCGATGGAAAATTGATCCTTTGGTCTGGTGAGTCCAAATTTGAGATTTTTAGTTCCAACTGGCATGTCTTTGTGAGACGCAGAGTAGGTGAAAGGATGCATGGGTGGTTCCCACCGTGAAGCATGGAGGAGGAGGTTTGATTGTGTGGGGGTGCTTTGCTGGTAACACTGTCTGTGATTTATTTAGAATACAAGGCACACTTAACCAGCATGGCTACCACAGCATTCTGCAGCGATACGCCATCCCATCTGGCTTGCGCTTAGTGGGACTATCATTTGTTTTTCAACAGGACAATGACCCAACAATCCTTCAGGCTGTGTAAGGGCTATTTGACCAAGAAGGAGAGTGATGGAGTGCTGCATCAGATGACCTGGCCTCCACAATCACCCAACCTCAACCCAATTGAGATGGTTAGGGATGAGTTGGACCGTAGAGTGAAGGAAAAGGAGCCAACAAGTGCTCAGCATATACCAGGACCTACAGACCAGTACCTATAGACAAGGACCTATAGACCAGACCAGGAACTACAGACAAGGAACTATAGACCAGACCAGGACCTATAGACCAGGACCTATAGACCAGACCAGGACCTATAGACCTGACCAGAACCTATAGACCTGACCAGGACCTATAGACAAGAACCTATAGACCAGACCAGGACCTATAGACCTGACCTGGACCTATAGACCAGGACCTATAGACCAGACCAGGACCTATAGACCAGACCAGGACCTATAGATCAGACCAGGACCTATAGACCAGGACCTATAGACCAGGACCTATAGACCAGACCAGGACCTATAGACCAGTCCAGCACCTATAGACCAGACCAGGACCTATAGACCAGGACCCATAGGGGTAAGAGGAGAAAATACAGCTCTTGAATTCCCAGCATTCCTTCAGGCAGACAGGAAACAGAGTCACTGACCTCCAAAAACACACACACACACACCTGTCACTAGCAGTAACACTCACGTACAGTACATCAGTAATGTCATGTTAACAAGCTGTACAATGGCACATAGTCATAGCACACGGCATGTATTCACACACTTATAGACAGACACGGCAATATCTTCACACAATTAAAGAAAGACACGGCAGTATCTTCACACATAAAGACAGACACGGCAGTATCTTCACACATAAAGACAGACACGGCAACATCTTCACACATAAAGACAGACACGGCAGTATCTTCACACATAAAGACAGACACGGCAATATCTTCACACATAAAGACAGACACGGCAACATCTTCACACATAAAGACAGACACGGCAGTATCTTCACACATAAAGACAGACACGGCAATATCTTCACACATAAAGACAGACACGGCAATATCTTCACACACATAAAGACAGACACGGCAATATCTTCACACATAAAGACAGACACGGCAATATCTTCACACATAAAGACAGACACGGCAATATCTTCACACATAAAGACAGACACGGCAGTATCTTCACACATAAAGACAGACACGGCAATATCTTCACACATAAAGACAGACACGGCAGTATCTTCACACATAAAGACAGACACGGCAGTATCTTCACACATAAAGACAGACACGGCAATATCTTCACACATAAAGACAGACACGGCAGTATCTTCACACATAAAGACAGACACCGCAATATCTTCACACATAAAAGACAGACACGGCAATATCTTCACACACATAAAGACAGACACGGCAATATCTTCACACATAAAGACAGACACGGCAGTATCTTCACCCATAAAGACAGACACGGCAATATCTTCACACATAAAGACACACACGGCAATATCTTCACACATAAAGACAGACACGGCAATACCTTCACACACATAAAGACAGACACGGCAATATCTTCACACATAAAGACAGACACGGCAGTATCTTCACACATAAAGACAGACACGGCAATACCTTCACACACATAAAGACAGACACCGCAATATCTTCACACATAAAGACACACACGGCAATATCTTCACACATCAAGACAGACACGGCAGTATCTTCACACATAAAGACAGACACGGCAGTATCTTCACACGTAAAGACAGACACGGCAATATCTTCACACATAAAGACAGACACGGCAATATCTTCACACACATAAAGACAGACACGGCAATATCTTCACACACATAAAGACAGACACAGCAGTATCTTCACACATAAAGACAGACACGGCAATATCTTCACACATAAAGACAGACATGGCAGTATCTTCACACATAAAGACAGACACGGCAGTATCTTCACACATAAAGACAGACACGGCAATATCTTCACACATAAAGGCAGACACGGTAATATCTTCACACATAAAGACAGACATGGCAGTATCTTCACACATAAAGACAGACACGGCAGTGTCTTCACACATAAAGACAGACACGGCAATATCTTCACACATAAAGACTGACACGGCAGTATCTTCTCACATAAAGACAGACACGGCAATATCTTCACACATAAAGACAGACACGGCAATATCTTCACACATAAAGACAGACACGGCAATATCTTCACACATAAAGACAGACACGGCAGTATCTTCACACATAAAGACAGACACGGCAATATCTTCACACATAAAGACAGACACGGCAATATCTTCACACATAACGACAGACACGGCAGTATCTTCACACATAAAGACAGACACGGCAGTACAGTCATGTTGTGTCTTTCTGTCTTCCTCTCTCTAACCTCTCTTTCAGCTGTCGTCCCCCCCCTCCACAGACACACACACACACGCACGCACACACACACACACACACAGTTCTTCTCCTCTCTCCGTCTGCACACTATCCATCAACCATCAGCAACGTGTCTGTACACTCCATCTAACTAATTCCATTCCCTGCCTCTGTCTCTGAAAAGGAAGCTCTGAGTGCTGCAGAGGCTGCTGATCTCTATGAGGGAATCTAATTTACACTACGTAATGAGAACGAATGACCATTGTCACTCCATACATCGTCGTTCCTTCGTACTAAAGTGACTGTTGACAGAGTATTTGTCCCAAATTGCACCCTATTCTCCATAGGGCCCATAGGGCTTGGTTCAAAGTAGAACACTGTATAGGAATTATGGTGCCATTTGGGATGGAAACATAAAGATGGATGTTTAGGATCCAGCAATACCTGAGCAGTTGGTAACTAGAAGATGTCTATGAGGGGAAACTTAACCTCTGAGGATAACATCAGTTGGTAACTAGAAGATGTCTATGAGGGGAAACTTAACCTCTGAGGATAACATCAGTTGGTTACTAGAAGATGTCTATGAGGGAAACTTAACCTCTGAGGATAACATCAGTTGGTAACTAGAAGATGTCTATGAGGGAAACTTAACCTCTGAGGATAACATCAGTTGGTAACTAGAAGATGTCTATGAGGGAAACTTAACCTCTGAGGATAACATCAGTTGGTTACTAGAAGATGTCTATGAGGGAAACTTAACCTCTGAGGATAACATCAGTTGGTAACTAGAAGATGTCTATGAGGGGAAACTTAACCTCTGAGGATAACATCAGTTGGTTACTAGAAGATGTCTATGAGGGAAACTTAACCTCTGAGGATAACATCAGTTGGTTACTAGAAGATGTCTATGAGGGAAACTTAACCTCTGAGGATAACATCAGTTGGTTACTAGAAGATGTAAAACCAGAAGAAAACCAGAAGCATAGAAATAGCACATTTAGAACATATCTACCGCTTCTTAGACTTGCTTTCAATGAGAATTACAGATCTATAACTCACATTTCTATGTGAATTTGGACAGGTCGCCCAAAAAGTGACATATTCTCAGTAGTAGACCTCGGCTTGCAGTTTGACTCAGAAAGTGACCTTGACTCAGAATAGGTTGGTGACCATTAATCTAGAGTGTACCAATAACCCTGGTTTCCCCTCTCTATAGGGTCTACCAGGGCGAATTAACTGGTCTGTTAAAGGCATGGCCCCTCAGAAGGCCTGTAGAATTGGGTGTGAATATTGAGCATGTCATGATTGTCCCTTTAAAAGGCTAGCCATACTAATTTCCTTATTAACAATTTACACTGAAAAATAGCAGATTTGGACACTGATAAAAGCCTAAATCGGTACACAGTGGCTGTACAGTAACACGCTATACATGACGTCAGACCTCAGGCTCTGTGCTTCACAGCTCTATACGGGGTTTTGACTGACAACTTGAGCGCCGTGCGCAACAGCAAGTTGCCCCTCCATCCCTCCTGCTAATTTGGCAACTTTTGCAAATATTTTGTTGTCTTGAAATGCTGTAAATTACAAGAACAGTATTTTGATAGTTGAGACGTTGAGGTCATACAAGCAAGCCCCCCAAAAAAAAAAAAAACCTGTGAGTCCCGTTAAAATCCAAACGTTCACTTCGCATTCCCATATCATAAAACGTTATGTAATACACAGCGTCAACGTTTATGATCGGTACGCTTTGATGTAGTTACAAGATATGACATTATACCCTGGGTTCTCCTGAACACAATGAGCCTGTTCTTTGCTGCTGTTGTTGTTGTATTGTGAATCAAAGTTGCCGCGGACCACACATCCGAATGCACTCATGACTCCTTCTACGCGCACCCAAATTACAATCTGCTTCTCTGAATTGCCTCGCGAAAGCCCTAACACTGTCAGATCATATTTTATCATTTAGCTAGTCATGTTGGACAATAGAACGTGTTTATTTTGTGGATTGAATAAACAACACCAGTAATTGTGTAAAGGCAGGGGGGATGCCAGGGCTGTGTTCAAAACAACTACAAGTGCGCTTGCTCTTGTTCCTCAACGGCACAGCTAGGAGAACTCAAAAATAAACACCTAGTCGAAGACTCTTCTTTCGAAATCACTTGGAAAACACCAGTTAGTCCTCACACTCAAACCCTTGGATTTTTGTTGTTGTTGTCTTTATGTCGCACCTACCCCACATTTTCCGGGAATATTTCTTATCACCGTAACCGAATGTATCTTCAGATTTCGTTATCAACAAATGAGGTGAAAAGTAGAGCAAATGTTTATAAAATCAACAGTGTAATGTTTGAATTCAGTCTTGTGTCAGGTGAACTGTTGCGTCCTCACCTTTGGTCCGATAATGGTCCCATAACCCTCAGACTGTCGCCTCTTAATTTCTATATTTCTTCTGTAAGATTTGATTTAATTAGGATCTCTTTTAGTCCTCGTTTGGACTAATCTTCCAAGAGTCCTTTAAACATGAAAATAAACTGTATAATACAATCACATTTTCACACTGTTCACAAACAGACAGACGTAACGTAAGAAATATTTCAATTTAGCCTTATCCATATAGGCCAATTCTCACAAGTCTAAGGGTTAATAAAGGCCAGCCTGGAGGTCAACTCAGCACACAACCTCTCTCTGGCTCCCTGTGTGATGTCTGACGGGTCAAATATCTTAACGTCACATAAGATACAGAGAAGTACAACTCCATTGTAACATATTGTATTGGTACTGTTCAGACATCACACAGATTATTGCCCCTGGAAAAAACCTGAAGAATGTCTCTATTGTTGTGTCTGCTAGTCATCCTTTGGATCTCACAACAATAGCTCTGGCCTCACCTGCCCTGGAGCCAGGTAAAGAAACCATGTATTATAACAGGACAAGACAGGAGGTTAAAGCCACATCAAAGCGTTTTGTCCCTCCCAGGCTCCCATCCATCTGTCTGTTTGCCTGTGTGAGTAATGTTACAGCTGAAGGCCTCTGTGATCGCTGGACCGCGACCCTGCCATTATTCACAAACCAGCCGCCTGTGACTAGCCATTATTCACAAACCGCCGCCCTGTGACTAGCCGCTAACAACCAGCTGGCCTGTGACTAGCCGGTAACAACCAGCTGGCCTGTGACTAGCCGGTAACAACCAGCTGCCCTGTGACTAGCCGGTAACAACCAGCTGCCCTGTGACTAGCCGCTAACAACCAGCTGCCCTGTGACTAGCCGCTAACAACCAGCTGCCCTGTGACTAGCCGCTAACAACCAGCTGCCCTGTGACTAGCCGGTAACAAACAGCTGCCCTGTGACTAGCCGCTAACAACCAGCTGCCCTGTGACTAGCCGGTAACAAACAGCTGCCCTGTGACTAGCCGCTAACAACCAGCTGCCCTGTGACTAGCCGGTAACAAACAGCTGCCCTGTGACTAGCCGGTAACAAACAGCCGCCCTGTGACTAGCCGGTAACAAACAGCTGCCCTGTGACTAGCCGCTAACAAACAGCCGCCCTGTGACTAGCCGGTAACAAACAGCCGCCCTGTGACTAGCCGCTAACAAACAGCCGCCCTGTGACTAGCCGGTAACAAACAGCCGCCCTGTGACTAGCCGCTAACAAACAGCCGCCCTGTGACTAGCCGGTAATAAACAGCTGCCCTGTGACTAGCCGGTAACAAACAGCCGCCCTGTGACTAGCCGGTAACAAACAGCTGCCCTGTGACTAGCCGCTAACAAACAGCCGCCCTGTGACTAGCCGCTAACAAACAGCCGCCCTGTGACTAGCCGCTAACAAACAGCCGCCCTGTGACTAGCCGGTAACAAACAGCTGCCCTGTGACTAGCCGCTAACAAACAGCCGCCCTGTGACTAGCCGCTAACAAACAGCCGCCCTGTGACTAGCCGGTAACAAACAGCTGCCCTGTGACTAGCCGGTAATAAACAGCTGCCCTGTGACTAGCCGGTAACAACCAGCTGCCCTGTGACTAGCCGCTAACAACCAGCTGCCCTGTGACTAGCCGGTAATAAACAGCTGCCCTGTGACTAGCCGCTAACAACCAGCTGCCCTGTGACTAGCCGGTAATAAACAGCTGCCCTGTGACTAGCCGGAAGTTGAGAGCATGGGGACAGGGGAAGTTGAGCTGCCTTGAGGTAAGTGGGTGATGGTGTCCTGTGACAGTGGGTGATGGTGTCCTGTGACAGTGGGTGATGGTGTCCTGTGACAGTGGGTGATGGTGTCCTGTGACAGTGGGTGATGGTGCTGGCAGGTCAAAGTTGAATTCATGGAATGGGGGGTGGTCTATATTGTATATCTTAAATGTTTGCCTACATTCAGATACAGATCTCTCTGTTCAATATCACTTAACCTTTCATTTTAATGACCAGTTGTCTGGGACAGGGATGTTGTCTCGATGCGCCAATTCATAGACAAGTTCTCTGCATTTGAGGCTACTAAGCCCATGAAACTGGTCCGGGAGATTCTTTGATATGTTTTTTTTTGCAGACCTTTGTGTTTCTCTGCTACTCTATCGTAGCCTCTTCTTGCACGCAGGTTCATGATCCTTTTCTTGTTTGTCGGTGTCCCTCTTCAGTGTCGTTCAGTCTATTGTTTTCATCCCTTTGCCGCTGCATGAAAGGACTTCTTCCCTTCTCTCACTTCCTCGGCTGCTCTCTCGAGGACCTCAAGGGGGCTAGACCCCCTGCTTGTGTTATGTTTGTATACACAGGGAATGATGATGTCTGTAACAATAAAAAAAATTCACTATCTTGAGTTCATATGCATGACACAATTGCGTAAAAACGGACTAAATGTAATCATAATTTGTATGGGGTATCCATTGGCTCAACTTACCCCAAGGACATTGCGTACCACTTTTTCCATGTGGTCTCCTTCTTCACAGACTCTATGAAATGATGACCTCTTCCTAAATATTTGGTCACATGATTAACGTTGTGTACGGTTCCCTAGAAACAAGGGGTGGCTCAGGTTACCCCAGTCTCGCCTACTGTGCTGGCATGGACATTTTATTTTCACCTTGTTCTTTTTGGCACTATTCCAGAAACAATGGTTCGTCTGTAACCAGGCCAAACCAGTACAGCTTGGTTTGGCTCAGCAGTTTGGAAAGGGGAGCTATGTGAGTGTTTAAACTGGCTTAAAACCAGGCGAGTATGTGACATACACATCTTACATACCATCTTGACTCTGGTCACTATTCACAGTGAGGTGAGCCCACTCAAGCTGCTGCTACTCTGTTTATCTTATAAATATGTTGCCTAGTCACACTTAACCCCTATACATATCTACCTCCATCACTCCAGTATCCCTGCACATTGTTAATATGGTACTGGTACTGACCCTGTATATAGTCACCTTACCCCTATACATATCTACCTCCATCACTCCAGTATCCCTGCACATTGTTAATATGGTACTGGAACTGACCCTGTATATAGTCACCTTACCCCTATACATATCTACCTCCATCACTCCAGTATCCCTGCACATTGTTAATATGGTACTGACCCTGTATATAGTCACCTTACCCCTATACATATCTACCTCCATCACTCCAGTATCCCTGCACATTGTTAATATGGTACTGGAACTGACCCTGTATATAGTCACCTTACCCCTATACATATCTACCTCCATCACTCCAGTATCCCTGCACATTGTTAATATGGTACTGGAACTGACCCTGTACATATTTCCTGTATATATTACTTACTTACTTACTTTATCTATTGTGCATTTCATATTTCATATTCTTAGTTACCGTGTGTTTATTTCATAATCTAACCAACATACCCTTTCTGCATCAGCATGCGATGGCTGCTATAGACTCTCTGCATCAGCATGCGATGGCTGCTATAGACTCTCTGCATCAGCTTGCGATGGCTGCTATAGACTCTCTGCATCAGCATGCGATGGCTGCTATAGACTCTCTGCATCAGCATGCGATGGCTGCTATAGACTCTCTGCATCAGCATGCGATGGCTGCTATAGACTCTCTGCATCAGCATGCGATGGCTGCTATAGACTCTCTGCATCAGCTTGCGATGGCTGCTATAGACTCTCTGCATCAGCATGCGATGGCTGCTATAGACTCTCTGCATCAGCATGCGATGGCTGCTATAGACTCTCTGCATCAGCATGCGATGGCTGCTATAGACTCTCTGCATCAGCATGCGATGGCTGCTATAGACTCTCTGCATCAGCATGCGATGGCTGCTATAGACTCTCTGCATCAGCATGTGATGGCTGCTATAGACTCTGCATCAGCATGTGATGGCTGCTATAGACTCTCTGTATCAGCATGTGATGGCTGCTATAGACTCTCTGCATCAGCATGTGATGGCTGCTATAGACTCTCTGCATCAGCATGCGATGGCTGCTATAGACTCTCTGCATCAGAATGCGATGGCTGCTATAGACTCTCTGCATCAGCATGCGATGGCTGCTATAGACTCTCTGCATCAGCATGTGATGGCT
>CM059794.1:42013130-42015630 GCA_030435695.1 Brachymystax lenok tsinlingensis | reverse complement strand
CTCTCTCTCTCTCACTCCCTCCCGCCCTCCAAACCGGCTCATATAGCCAGCCCTACGCCTGGCTCTATAGCAGTGCAAACAATGACTTAACTAGAGAACAGACTGGGACAACTCTTCCTGTCTGTCCTATGGTTCTCCAGACTTCCTGCTTGGCACAGCTAAATCCCTACTGAAGCTCTGCTTTCCGCCGTCTAACCCCGTCCCCCGGTCTCTCTATCCCTCTGTTCCTGTATCCCAGCTTTCTCTTTCTTAAATCTATCTTTCTCTCCGGCTCTCTCTCTCTCCCTTTCCATCTCTCTTGCTCTCTCTCTTTCTGTAGCCCAGTCCAGGTCCAGCCCTCGGTTCATTGAGCACTGACACAATCTGTCTCTCTCCGCTCACAGCAGACAGCCATGTGCACTGCCAAAGAGAGAGAGAGAGAATTATAAAATGAACCCATCAGTATCTTAACAAAGCTAGAGAGAGAACTGAGCAGCCTGGCTGTAGAGCTTTGGCTGTCCAATCCAGTATGACAACACTCTACCCTGCCAGCCAGCAGGACAACACTCTACGCTGCCAGCCAGCAGGACAACACTCTACTCTGCCAGCCAGCAGGACAATACTCTACTCTGCCAGCAAGCAGGACAACACTCTGCCAGCCAGCAGGACAACACTCTACTCTGCCAGCCAGCAGGACAATACTCTACTCTGCCAGCAAGCAGGACAACACTCTGCCAGCCAGCAGGACAACACTCTACTCTGCCAGCCAGCAGGACAACACTCTACTCTGCCAGCCAGCAGGACAACACTCTACCCTGCCAGCCAGCAGGACAACACTCTACTCTGCCAGCCAGCAGGACAACACTCTACTCTGCCAGCCAGCAGGACAAAACTCTACTCAACCAGCCAGCAGGACAATACTCTTACTCTACCAGCCAGCAGGACAACACTCTGCCAGCCAGCAGGACAACACTCTACTCTGCCAGCCAGCAGGACAACACTCTACTCTGCCAGCCAGCAGGACAACACTCTACTCTGCCAGCCAGCAGGACAACACTCTACTCTGCCAGCCAGCAGGACAACACTCTACTCTGCCAGCCAGCAGGGCAATACTCTACTCTGCCAGCAAGCAGGACAACACTCTACTCTGCCAGCCAGCAGGACAACACTCTACCCTGCCAGCCAGCAGGACAACACTCTACTCTGCCAGCCAGCAGGACAACACTCTACTCTGCCAGCCAGCAGGACAAAACTCTACTCAACCAGCCAGCAGGACAATACTCTTACTCTACCAGCCAGCAGGACAACACTCTGCCAGCCAGCAGGACAACACTCTACTCTGCCAGCCAGCAGGACAACACTCTACTCTGCCAGCCAGCAGGACAACACTCTACTCTGCCAGCCAGCAGGACAACACTCTACTCTGCCAGCCAGCAGGACAACACTCTACTCTGCCAGCCAGCAGGACAACACTCTACTCTGCCAGCCAGCAGGACAACACTCTACTCTGCCAGCCAGCAGGACAACACTCTACTCTGCCAGCCAGCAGGACAACACTCTACTCTGCCAGCCAGCAGGACAACACTCTACTCTGCCAGCCAGCAGGACAACACTCTACTCTGCCAGCCAGCAGGACAACACTCTACTCTGCCAGCCAGCAGGACAACACTCTACTCTGCCAGCCAGCAGGGCAAAACTCTACTCAACCAGCCAGCAGGACAACACTCTACTCTGCCAGCCAGCAGGACAACACTCTACTCTGCCAGCCAGCAGGACAACACTCTACTCTGCCAGCCAGCAGGACAACACTCTACTCTGCCAGCCAGCAGGACAACACTCTACTCTGCCAGCCAGCAGGGCAAAACTCTACTCAACCAGCCAGCAGGACAACACTCTACTCAACCAGCCAGCAGGACAACACTCTACTCTGCCAGCCAGCAGGGCAAAACTCTACTCAACCAGCCAGCAGGACAACACTCTACTCTGCCAGCCAGCAGGACAACACTCTGCCAGCCAGCAGGACAACACTCTGCCAGCCAGCAGGACAACACTCTACTCTGCCAGCCAGCAGGACAACACTCTACTCTGCCAGCCAGCAGGACAACACTCTACTCTGCCAGCCAGCAGGACAACACTCTACTCTGCCAGCCAGCAGGACAACACTCTACTCTGCCAGCCAGCAGGACAACACTCTACTCTGCCAGCCAGCAGGACAACACTCTACTCTGCCAGCCAGCAGGACAACACTACTCTGCCAATTTATGGTCATGTCCTCCATTTAAATTCAGTGACAGTGGCGCTGTGTGTGTGTTAGTGACAGAGAGGAAATCCTGATTAATTCGGTAGACAGACGTAATTGTGTCGCCTGAGAGAACGTCCACATCAACACACATGACCGACATGGAAAGGTCACGTTACAGGGAACAATGGAGGGTCATTTCTGACATGGGTTCATCTAATAACATACTGATGGGTTCATCTAATAACATACTGATGGGTTCATCTAATAAGATACTGATGG
>CM059794.1:41748130-42010630 GCA_030435695.1 Brachymystax lenok tsinlingensis | reverse complement strand
GCGCTAGTCTAGCAGGTTCATCAGACGTTGTGTTGGACACGATGCGCTAGTCTAGCAGGTTCATCAGACGTTGTGTTGGACACGATGCGCTAGTCTAGCAGGTTCATCAGACGTTGTGTTGGACACGATGCGCTAGTCTAGCAGGTTCGTCGGACGTTGTGTTGGACACGATGCGCTAGTCTAGCAGGTTCATCAGACGTTGTGTTGGACACGAAGCGCTAGTCTAGCAGGTTCATCGGATGTTGTGTTGGACACGATGCGCTAGTCTAGCAGGTTCATCGGACGTTGTGTTTTTGTTCTGAAAAGCCCTGCAGCTCTGTCCTAACTCCTCCTATGCCACCTAATCCTCTGCCACGTTACAGTTACAGGGGTTAAAAAGGTCCTCCCTCTTTTGGCCGGGGCCAGAAGAACGAACTCAATCAAACAATCAATCATTCAAATCTATTTATGAAGCCCTTTTAAATGGTCTTAAACCGAACAAAGGTGGTGCCGGAAAACAAGGCTGACGTTTTACGTAATCCTAACCAATTGTGTCTTTTTTTTCGTTTCTTTGCGTTATTTGTAACTTATTTTGAAACTTATTTTGTACATAATGTCGCTGCTACCGTCTCTTATGACCGAAAATAACTTCTGGACATCAGGACTGCGATTACTCACCACGGACTGGCAGAATTCCTTTTTTTCCTTTAACGAACCCGACGAGCCCGACGTGAATGATATACTGCTCCTCCCGGGAACAGGCCCAGATCTCCGTTATTTGCGTGAAGAGAAATTAGGCGAAAAAGGAGCCAGAGGACGGGCTGCTTTCTGAGAATTCTTGGTGATTGAATAGACCCCCACTTCCTTCCATTCTGCAAGCAAATGTGCAATCTTTGGACAATAAAATAGATGACCTACGTGGAAGATTAAACTACCAACGGGACATTCAAAACTGTAACATCTTATGCTTCACGGAGACGTGGCTGAACGACGACATTATCAACATACAGCTGGCTGGTTATACGCTGTACCGGGCAGGATAGAACAGCGGCGTCTGGTAAGACAAGGGGTAGGCGGACTAAGTATTTTTGTAAATAAGAACTGGTGCACGAAATCTAAGAAAGTCTTGAGGTTTTGCTCGCCTGAGGTAGAGTATCTCATGATAAGCTGTAGACCACACTATCTACCTAGAGAGTTTTCATCTGTCTTTTTCGTAGCTGTTTACATACCACCACAGACTGATGCTGGCACTAAGACCGCACTGAACGAGCTGTATTCCCGCCATAAGCAGACAGGAAAACGCTCACCCAGAGGTGGCGCTCCTAGTGGCCGGGGACTTTAAAGCAGGGAAACTTAAATAGGTCTCTTATCAGCATGTTAAATGTGCAACCAGAGGGAAACATCTCTGGACCACCTTTACTCCACAGACAGAGCTCTCCCTCGCCCTCCATTTGGCAAATCTGACCATAACTCTATCCTCCTGATTCCTGCTAACAAGCTAAAATTAAAGCAGGAAGCACCAGTGACTCGATCAATAAAGAAGTGGTCAGATGAAGCAGATGCTAAGCTACAGGACTGTTTTGCTAGCACAGACTGGAATATGTTCTGTGTAATCACCCTATCCGCAGCTGATGTGAGTAAGACCATTAAACAGGTCAACATTCACAAGGCCGCAGGGCCAGATGGATTACCAGGACATGTACTGCGAGCATGAGCTGTCTTCACTGACATTTTCAACCTCTCCCTGTCTGTGTCTGTAATACCAACATGTTTTAAGCAGACCACCATAGTCCCTGTGCCCAAGAACACTAAAGTAAACCGCCTAAATGACTACTGACCCTTAAGCACTCACATCTGTAGAAATGACGTGATTTTAAAGGCTGGTCATGGCTCACATCAACACCATTATCCCAGAAAAAGAGCATTTCCCTGTAAGGTCTACACCTGTTGTATTTGGCGCATGTGACTAATAAAGTTTGATTGAAATCATTCAAATCTACTTATGAAGCCCTTTTAAATCAGCATTTGTCCCAAAGTGTTGTCACAACTCCTCTCTCTCTCACTTTCAATCTGAATCAAACATGAGAGATCTTACTTAACGCAGGCTGTGAGAGAAACCACATGCTCCAAATTACAGTAGCAGTAATTAACTTCTCTTCAGTCATTCTCCTGTCTTCCCTGAGCCAGGCTGTGACGGGGTAATAGCAGAGAGGCAAACCACGGTTAAACGTAATGAGAGAGCCAGAGCACCACAACTTCTTACACCAGCAGAGAAGAGAAAAGCAGAGCAGAGAGAGAGAGAGAGAGAGAGAGAGAGAGAGACACACAGAGAGACACAGATTGACACACAGAGAGACACAGAGACACACAGAGACACACAGAGAGAACGAGAGACAGAGAGAGAGACACAGAGAGAGAGAGAGACAGAGAGAGACACACAGAGAGAATGAGAGACAGAGAGAGAGAGAGACAGAGACAGACAGAGAGAGAAACACAGAGAGAGAGACAGACAGAGACACACAGAGAGAACAAGAGACAGAGAGAAACTCACAGAGAGAGAGAGAGAGAGAGAGAGAGAGAGAGAGAGAGAGAGAGAGAGAGAGAGAGAGCAGCACACAGCCCACAAAATGAGGTGGAAACTGAGTAGCACTTCCTAACCTCTTGCCAAATGTATGACACATATTTCCCTTTAGATTACACAGACCCACAAAGAATTTGAAAACAAATCCAATTTTGATAAACTCCCATATCTATTTTGTGAAATACCACAGTAGAAAGATATGTGACCTGTTGCAACAAGAAAAAGGCAACCAGTGAATAACAAACACCATTGTAAATATAACCCATATTTATGTTTATTTATTTTCCCTTGTGTACTTTAACTATTTGCACATAATATGACATTTGAAATGTCTTTATTCATTTTGGAACTTTTGTGAGTGTAATGTTTACTGTTAATTTGTATTGTTTATTTCACTTTTGTTTATTATCTATTTCTGTAAGGATTGACGCTGGTAGACGAGAAGCAAATACAGGGAGTGAACATTTAATTACCGGACATGAAACAGGACAGGACAGCGTCTGGACATGAAAACAAAATGACATTAATGCTGACACGGGGAACCAACTGAGGAACAGACAGATATAGACGGGGCAATCAACAAAGTGAAGTCCAGGCGAGTCCAATGAGCGCTGATGCGCGTAATGATGGTGACAGGTGTGCGTAATGAAGGGGAGCCTGGCGCCCGAGAGCGGGAGCAGGTATGACAATTTCACTTGCTTTAGTAATGTAAACCAGTGGAGGCTCCTCAGAGAAGGAAGGGGAGGACCATCCTCCTCTGTGAAATGTCATAAAAAAGTTAACAGTTTTAGATAAAACTATACTAAATATACTCATATGTCACCAAATAATTGATTAGAATACACTGTTTTGCAATGAAGGTCTACAGTAACTTCAACAGCATTGTCTGGGGCAGCATACAATACATTTTTGGACTTGTTGTGCTGTGCTCACTTGAACAGGAAGGTGGCGCGGCGGTCCTTTGTGGAAACATTATGTAATCAAACTTTGTCATCAAAATCTGGCATTCTCTAGATTTATGGTGCTTTCAAGACAACTGGGAACTCTGGGGGAAAAAAACAAGGTCAAATCATGATGACGTCAGTGATCTTTAGCTCTAGAAAGAGGCCCGAGTTCCCAACTTACAATTCCGAGTTGGATGACCGTTCAAAACATATTTTCAGTCGGAAACTCGTTTTTCCCCGAGTTCCCAGTTGTTTTGAACTCCCTGATGTCAGATTTCCCAGTTCAGAGTTAATAGTTGTTTTAAAAAAATCCTGGATTTTAAACTTGGAAAAGAGACCCTTAAACCCAGACTAGGGACCACACAGCCATGCCACTGAATAGCAGGCTAGTGATTGCTTTGCAATGCTTACAGTTAGCCACTGATTCCTTCCAAAATTAATTATTGAATTTGCGATTTCCAACTTGTTGTGTAATGTTTATGTCCAATGACCAATGAGCAACGATACGTTTTTATATCTATAATTTCTATTCATAAGACAAGGATTGAAAAGGATTGAAAAGGATTTGCCAGTAGATTGTCGACTTGATTAATGATGATGATTGCTAGCTAAGATTTTGGAAGTATGATGTTGACATGAAAGCTACGGTAGATATAACTTGATTTGACATCCTTTTATCTGTGTCAAATGACCTTGAGCCTTCTTGGATGGGCACTTCTAATGTAACTCTATGGCAAAACCCAAGGGCTTGAATTTCCGAGCTCTACCCTTAGATTTGGCGGTGACGTAGTGTCCCCATGAGTGACAGGACACTGAGACAATAACGGCACAACTAGAGAACATTACCAACCCCTAGGCTCTGTATATCCCGCTGGCTGCCCCACCACCACAGAAAGCACTGAGCTTTAGTTTAATTGTTAATGAAATTAGGTTACCGATTTCGTAATGAATTGATATTCATTTTTATTTCGTTTTCAACAGTAATTCACCCACGCTCCACCCATGGTCCTCTGAAGAACTGAACAGCCCTGTGACCTCTGAAGAACTGGACAGCCCTGTGACCTCTGGAGAACTGAACAGCCCTGTGACCTCTGGAGAACTGAACAGCCCTGTGACCTCTGAAGAACTGAACAGCCCTGTGACCTCTGGAGAACTGAACAGCCCTGTGACCTCTGAAGAACTGAATCCCTTGGTCCTCTGCTGTCGGTTATTCCCTATTTCCCATATGCCCTTTCATCCACTGGCACATTAAATGTTTCCTCTCCAAGCACTGTGAGTACCCCTGTACATTTTCTTTCATTACTTTAAAGACTCAATCAGATACACAAACACAATCACACAATTAGGGAGTTGATGTGTTCAGAGACTTCAGTGCAGGACAGCGGTTGATGTGGTCAGAGGCTTCAGTGCAGGACAGTGTTGAGGTGTTCAGAGGCTTCAGTGCAGGACATGGTTGATGTGTTCAGAGGCTTCAGTGCAGGACAGGGTTGAGGTGTTCAGAGGCTTCAGTGCAGGACATGGTTGATGTGTTCAGAGGCTTCAGTGCAGGACAGGGTTGAGGTGTTCAGAGGCTTCAGTCCTGCACTGAAGTCGCTGAACACCTCAACACTGTCCTGCTCATTCAATCACTGCTGCCCTTTCCCAACACTGTAAGTAGCCATCTCATTACCCTTCCCCATAATATTGTACTATAAATGTCTTTATTAAACGTTTTGGGTTAAAATTATTTGTCTTTGATGATTTTTCGAATGCGCTTTGTTTGTTTGGTCCGCGCATATACCACGGGTCTTCCATCCTTCCATCCTAAATATTTCAAGTCACCAGCCTCCACGTATGTAAAGATATGTTTCCCATGCAAATAAAGACCCTTAAATTGAATTGAAATTTAAATTGAATTGAGAGAGAGAGAACTCCAAAGCCACGTCATGAGGCAGGAATATACTAAAGTGAGTTTGGAATAACATTACAATGCTTTCTGAGTGGTCACAGCCATCTATAACAGGTTCTCGCTCTAAATTCAATTCAATTTAAGGGGCTTTATTGGCCTGGGGAAACATATGTTTACATTGCCAGAGCAAGTGAAATAGATAATAAACCAAAGTGAAAATAAACAATAACAATGAACAGTAAACATTGCACTCACAAAGGTTCCAAAAGAATAAAAACATGTCAAATGTTATATTATGTCTCTATACAGTGTTGTAATGAAGTACAGAAGGGAAAATAAATAAACATAAATATAGGGCGTATTTACAATGGTGTTTGTTCTTCACTGGTTGCCCTTTTCTTGTGGTAACAGGTCACACATCTTGTTGCTATGATGGCACACTGTGGTATTTCAAATTATTTGTGGGACTGTGTAATCTGAGGGAAATATGGTCATACATTTGACAGGAGGTTAGGAAGTGCAGCTCAGTTTCCACCTCATTTTGATGGCAGTGTGCACATAGCCTGTAGGTCTGCCTACGGTGGCTTTTCTCAATAGAAAGGCTATACTCACTGAGTCTGTACATAGTCAAAGCTTTCCTTAAGTTTGGGTCAGTCACAGTGGTCAGGTATTCTTCCACAGTATACTTCTTCCACAGAATTCTAGTTTGCCTTTGGCCTAGTTTTTTGTTTATTCTATCCAATGTGTCAAGTAATTATCTTTTTGTTTTCTCATGATTTGGTTTGGTCTAATTGTGTTGCTGTCCTGGGGCTTTGTGGGGTGTGTTTGTGAACAGAGCCCCAGGACCAACTAGGGGACTCTTCTCCAGGTTAATTTCTGGCTTTGTTATGGAAGGTTTGGGACTCGCTTCCTTTTAGGTGGTAGTAGAATGGAATTTGTATTTGTTGTCCTGGCAACTGGACCTTTTTTTGGAACACCATTATTTTAGTCTTACTGAGATTTACTGTCAGGGCCCAGGTCTGTATCTTACTGTCAGGGCCCAGGTCTGTATCTTACTGTCAGGGCCCAGGTCTGTATCTTACTGTCATGGCCCAGGTCTGTATCTTACTGTCAGGGCCCTGGTCTGTATCTTACTGTCAGGGCCCAGGTCTGTATCTTACTGTCAGGGCCCAGGACTGTATCTTACTGTCAGGGCCCAGGACTGTATCTTACTGTCAGGGCCCAGGTCTGTATCTTACTGTCAGGGCCCAGGTCTGTATCTTACTGTCAGGGCCCAGGTCTGTATCTTACTGTCAGGGCCCAGGTCTGTATCTTACTGTCAGGGCCCAGGTCTGTATCTTACTGTCAGGGCCCAGGTCTGTATCTTACTGTCAGGGCCCAGGTCTGTATCTTACTGTCAGGGTCCAGGTCTGTATCTTACTGTCAGGGCCCAGGTCTGTATCTTACTGTCAGGGCCCAGGTTTGTATCTTACTGTCAGGGCCCAGGTCTTTATCTTACTGTCAGGGCCCAGGTCTGTATCTTACTGTCAGGGCCCAGGTTTGTATCTTACTGTCAGGGCCCAGGTCTGTATTTTACTGTCAGGGCCCAGGTCTGTATCTTACTGTCAGGGCCCAGGTCTGTATCTTACTGTCAGGGCCCAGGTCTGCCAGAATCTGTGCAGAAGATGCTGCTGTAGGCCCTCCTTGCTTGGGGACAGAAGCACCAGATTCTAGTAGGGTGGAGAGAGGTACTTCAAACTGTTCTAGTGCCCTTGCCAATTCGTTAATATATACAGTTGAAGTCGGAAGTTTACATACACTTAGGTTGGAGTCATTAATAAAACTAGTTTTTCAACCACTCCACAAATTTCTTGTTGACAAACTCTAGTGTTGGCAAGTCGGTTAGGACATCTACTTTGTGCATGACACAAGTAATTTTTCCAACAATTGTTTATAGACAGATTATTTAACTTATAATTCACTGTATCACAATTCTAGTGGGTCAGAAGTTTACATACACTAAGTTTACTGTGCCTTTAAACAGCTTGGAAAATTCCAGAAAATTATGTCATGGCTTAAGAAGCTTCTGAAAGGCTAAATTACATAATTTGAGTCAATTGGAGGTGTACATGTGGATTTATTTCAAGGCCTACCTTCAAACTCAGTGCCTCTTTTCTAGACCTCCACAAGTCTGTCTCATCCTTGGGAGCAATTTCCAAACACCTGAAGGTACCACGTTCATATGTACAAACAATAGTACGCATGTATAAACATCATGGGACCTCGCAGCCGTCATACTGCTCAGGAAGGAGACGCGTTCTGTCTCCTAGAGATGAAAGTACTTTGGTGCAAAAAGTGCAAATCAATCCCAGAACAACAGCAAAGGACCTTGTGAAGATGCTGGAGGAAACAGGTACAAAAGTATCTATATCCACAATAAAACGAATCCTATATCGACATAACCTGAAAGGCCACTCAGCAAGGAAGAAGCCACTGCTCCAATACCACCATAAAAAACATGGGGACAAAGATGGTACTTTTTGGAGAAATGTCCTCTGGTCTGATGAAACAAAAATAGAACTGTTTGGCCATAATGACCATCTTTATGTTTGGAGGAAAAAGGGGGAGGCTTGCAAGCCGAAGAACACCATCCCAACCGTGAAGCACGGGGGTGGCAGCATCATGTTGTGGGGGTGCATTGCTGCAGGAGGGACTGCTGCACTTCACAAAATAGATGGCATCATGAGATATGAAAATTAGATGGATATATTGAAGCAACATCTCAAGATCTCATCTTGGTCGCAAATGGGTCTTCCAAATGGACAATGACCCCAAGCATACTTCCAAAGTTGTGGCAAAATGGCTTAAGGACAACAAAATCAAGGTATTGGAGTGGCCATCACAAAGCCCTGACCTCAATCCTATACAAGATTTCTGGGCAGAACTGAAAAAGCATGTGCGATCAAGGAGGCCTACAAACCTGACTCAGTTACACCAGCTCTGTCAGGAGGAATGGGCCAAAATTCACCCAACTTATTGTGGGAAGCTTGTGGAAGGCTACTTGAAACATTTGACCCAAGTTAAACAATTTAAAGGCAATGCTACCAAATACTAATTGAGTGTATGTACACTTCTGACCTACTGGGAATGTGATTAAATAAATAAAAGCTGAAATAAATCATTCTCTCTACTATCATTCTGACATTTCACATTCTTAAAATAAAGTGGTGATCCTAACTGACCTAAGACAGGGAATTTTTACTAGGATTAAATGTCAGGAATTGTGAAAAACTGAGTTGAATCTATTTAGCTAAGGTGTATGTAAACTTCCGACTTCAACTGTATGTTGAAGAGAGTGGGGCTTAAGCTGCATCCCTGTCTCACCCCACGGCCCTGTGAAAATAAATGTGTGTTTTTTTGCTCATTTTAACCAAACACTTGTTGTTTGTGTACATAGATTTTGTAATGTCGTATGTTTTTCCCCCAACACCATTTGCCATCAATTTGTATAGCAGACCCTCATCCCAAATTGAGTCAAAAACATTTTTTTAAATCAACAAAGCACAAGAAGACTTTGCCTTTGTTTTGTTTTGTTTGTTTGTCAATTAGGGTTTGCAGGGTGAATACGTGGTCTGTTGTACGGTAATTTGGTAAAAAGCCAATTTGACATTTGCTCAGTACATTCTTTTCACTGAGTAAATGTACGAGTCTGCTGTTAATGATAATGCAGAGGATTTTCCCAAGTTTGCTGTTAATGATAATGCAGAGTATTTTCCCAAGTTTGCTGTTGACGCATATCCCACGGTAGTTATTGGGGTCAAATTTGTCTCCACTTTTGTGGATTGGGGTGATCAGTCCTTGGTTCCAAATATTGGGGAAGATGCCAGAGCTAAGGATGATGTTAAAGAGTTTATGTATGGCCAATTGGAATTTGTGGTCTGTAGATTTTATCATTTCATTAACCCTAGCACATTTGTTGTCGATTAAAGTAACGTAAAATTGATCAGAAATACAGTGTAGACATTGTTAATGTTGTAAATGACTATGGTAGCTGGAAAGGATGATTTTTAATGGAATATCTACATAGGCGTATAGAGGCCCATTATCAGCAACCATCACTCCTTTGTTCCAACGGCACGTTGTGTTAGCTAATCCAAGTTTATCATTTTGAAAGGCTAATTGATCATTAGAAAACCCTTTTGCAATTATGTTAGCACAGCTGACAACTGTTCTGATTAAAGAAGCAATAAAACTGGCCTTCTTTAAACTAGTTGAGTATCCGGAGCATCAGCATTTTGGGTTTGATTACAGGCTCAAAACGGCCAGAAACAAATAACTTTCTTCTGAAACTCGTCAGTCTATTCTTGTTCTGAGAAATGAAGGCTATTCCATGCAAGAAATTGCCAAGAAACTGAAGATCTCGTACAACGCTGTGTACTACCCCCTTCACAGACATTGCAAACTGGCTCTAACCAGAATAGAAAGAGGAGTGGGAGGCCCCGGTGCACAACTGAGCAAGAGGACAAGTACATTAGAGTGTCTAGTTTGAGAAACAGACGCCTCACAAGACCTCAACTGGCAGCTTAATTAAATATTACCTGCAAAACACCAGTCTCAACGTCAACAGTGGAAAGGCGACTCCGAGATGCTGGCCTTCAAGGCAGAGTTGCAAAGAAAAAGTAATATCTCAGACTGGCCAATAAGAATAAAAGATTAAGATGGGTAAAAGAACACAGACACTGGACAGAGGAACCCTAGAGGTCAGCATCCCGGAGTCGCCTCTCCACATTTGCATTGCTTGCTGTTTAGGGTTTTAGTTTGGGTTTCTGTACGAGCACTTTGTGACCTCTGCTTTACTACGAAAGAAAATAGGAAAGAGTATAACTTTTCAACTGAACCATTGAATCACAACAGTCTGTGATGGAGAGTTGAGGGAGTTCTGGGGTCAAGGGGTAATGGGGTCAACTGAAGGTCGAGACTTAGTCTCGGGTAACCAGACATTACACCGTAAACAACTGGGGTTTGGGCTAGTACAGAACCCGACACCATTCACTCTAGGTTCTAATGTAAACAGACATCAGTTGTTAGTGGACTAACTCACTGTGAGAGAAAATAAAAGTTTGGAATAGAGCCTTAAGGTGGTAGAGAACCTTTAGCCTTATGGAGTAAACAGAGAGAACAGTAGTGAACAGACTGACTCACCTCCAACGAACTGTATCCCCCCGGCCACACGCCCGATGGTCCTGGAGATGAGGTCAGAGATGCAACATCCCATGAGGGCTGTGAGGGCCACCAGGAGCAGCAGACCACAGCCCACCCCCGTCACCACCGTACAGATCCTCCACTCCAGACTGGGTATCCCCTGGAAGGAGGCATAACGCCCACACTGCTCCAGTATCACTGTGGCCTGGCTCTCCTCATCGCGCACCGGGTACGAGCACCGCCGGAAGGTGCCAAACGAGACCGGCTTGTCCATCTGGGAACCGAGTAGCCAGTAAGGCATGAAGAAGCCGACACAGGAGGCCGCGGCACAGAGCAGGGAGAGGAGGGTCCAGATTACTCCAGCACAGGTCAGGCTGGAGGCCATGATGTTCGATGGGTCACAACTTCACTATTATATAACTAGAAGACTAAGTCACCAGAATAGACTAAAAAGGAGATTTAGCTTTTGTTCTGTTCTTGACTCCACCACAGGCCTAGACTACCACCATGTCTCTGTCTCTCCCCACGTACTGACTGACTTCTGTCCCCTGCCGGAGAAAGAGAAAGAGAGAGAGAGAGAGAGAGAGAGAGAGAGAGAGAGAGAGAGAGAGAGAGAGAGAGTACACTGTAAAAATAGAGACTCAAAACACCATGATTGTGTAATGAAACCATGAAAACCTGAGATCTGGTGTTTGGAGGTTTTGATACACAGAAAATGTTTACTGAACAAAAATATTAACGCAACATGCAACAATTTCTAAGATTTTACTGAGTTAAAGTTCATATAATCAGCCAATCAGAATGAGTTTTTTTCCCCACAAAAGGGCTTCATTACAGACAGAAATACTCCTCAGCACTTTTACTTGAGTAATTTTCTATTAAAGTATCTTTACTTTTATTCAAGTATGACAATTGGGTACCTTTTTACACCACTACACTATATAGCCACTGTCACTTCAGCCTGCTCTAGCTTTGGTCTACCCACACCACATGTTACTGCATCCCACTTTTGACATTCATATTCAGATAGCTTCATTCATGTGTATGCATTTTGCATATTGCTATTGATATGTTTAATCATTGTACAGTGTATATTCATATTGCAATGTATTAATATTAAATCAGTTAATAACTTATTTATAGAATAATCATAATTATTATCATATATATATAATATACCAGGCTGGCCAATCCTAACCACAGCCAATCAAGACAAGGATCACAGACTAATGCCAAATGAACTGTCAACTGTCAATCATGTCATCTGACGGTACTGTGATTCAATACATCTGAACAACCCTCCATGTATCATCTATCTGAATATAAAGACTCAAGAGACATTAGCATAACGGTTAACTTGTGGATCGCATTGAAATCTGGGCTGAAGTTTTTTTTGTACACGTTTTGTATGAGTATATCTAACATTAGCAGTCATTGCCTGTATTTTTTTTTTTTTTTCGGTCCATGAATTTAAAAAATAATGCCATATTTCCCTTTCAAGAATATGAATATGACAAATACCTTCCAGATCTTTGAACTGTCTTCGTTTATCAAAATATAAACGTGTGAAAAGTCTGTTAATGTTTTGGTGTTATTTGATCATTTTGAAGTTCAAAAATCATGTATTGGAAAAATAATTTTGTAATGATGAATTATTATCCGGGCGATAAACTTATTATGATGAATGTGTCTTTGTTTTGTATGTTTTGAAATGTTCTTGTCTGTATGCCTAGAACTGTACATGTCAACATGTTTACACAGGGCACAGCCGTAAAAGAGATCCAGGTCTCAGTCTGTTTTCCCTGTTAAAATAAAGATTAAAAAAAAAAAAAAAAAAAAAAATTGTATTTTTCACAAAACTATATATATTTTTTCATATCCTTTGTTTGAGCATAAATCTGTACATAAGACCTTTTGGATTTACCAATGAGGAGCTTACCAGAACACCATATTAGAGCAGGGAATATACAAAAAGAGGGACTTCGATTTACAGTGTTTAGAAACTCCAGAAGAAGGGATATAATTCTTCACTAGACAGGAATGGAAACACCAAAATAGTGTTTTCAAACTTTTTCCTGGTTAGTGCTCCCAGTCCTCGTCACAACTCTTGATTAAGTGGTGTTACAACACACCATGTCATGTTCCAGAACACCTTAGGATGACTGTTTCAGTACACCTAAAATCTGTCTCATAACCAATATTCTCTCTAAGCTACGCATGGGAGGCGCAGCTCCCCCCGGGACTGCTACACGGAAGAAATATCAGCCTGCACAGAGAAGCACAGGATTGAACTTAACTCAACTTTCTAGAGTTTTCCCTCTTAGTTAACCACTATCAACATGTCCCTTTACTGAGGGAATTGTGAATGAATAAACGCAATATTAGCCACTTTCAATGTAAGATACCGAAACAAAAACAAACTTTGCAAGACTTGGTATGCAAAACAAACCATGCAGAGAGTTTTGATTTGTTGTAGGCAGAACGCATCAGAGTAGGATTCTATTGCATTGACACACACGGCATAACCAATCAGAGATGCAGTAGGCCTATATGCAAATAGACCGTTGCCATATATGGATCTGTGCCATTTACTGTGAACTGGACTGTGTTTACAGCATGAGCTGTCGTGAGTAGCTGCGAGAGCTACATGTAACCACATGTGCGCATTTGTTAGCCCAGTTATAAATCATTTGTAGTCAGCAATGGGCGAGTGATTGCTTCTTACAAGTGCACAAGACACCTTTAAAAAGCGAGTCAGGCATTAAAAGGGGCGGTGTTGTATTTTTTTAAGCTAAGTAACCAATAAACAGAGAGTAGCATGAATTGTCTGATTCTCTGTAATAATAATAATGCATTTCATTTTGTAGTTTCTTGCGGTTGCATCAAACAACACAACAACATTTTCAGTCACCTCCTTGTCTGAAGGACAAGTGGATAAACAGGTAATTATTTGATTACCTTTATTTAACTAGGCAAGTCAGTTAAGAACAAATTCTTATTTTCAATGACAGCCTAGGAACAGTGGGTTAACTGCCTAAACGGCTTGGGGATTCGATCTTGCAACCTTTCGGTTACTAGTCCAAGGCTCGAACCACTAGGATACCTGCCGGCCCATTTTATTTTTATTTTATTTCACCTTTATTTAACCAGGTAGGCAAGTTGAGAACAAGTTCTCATTTACAACTGCGACCTGGCCAAGATAAAGCAAAGCAGTTCAACACATACAACAACACAGAGTTACACATGGAGTAAAACAAACATACAGTCAATAATACAGTAGAAAAAAAAAAAAAAAATCTATATACAAAGAGTGCAAATGAGGTAGGATAAGGAAGGTAAGACAATAAATAGGCCATGGTGGCAGAGTAATTACAATATAGCAATTTAACACGAATGGTAAAAGAAAACTGTGCAGTAGATGAATGTGCAATGTAGAAAAACTGGGGTGCAAAGGAACAAGATAAATAAATAAATACGGTAAAGGGATGAGGTAGTTGGTTGGGCTATTTACAGATGGGCTATAAACAGTGGTCTGTGCGCTGCTCTGACAGCTGGTGCTTAAAGCTGTTGAGGGAGATAAGTGTCTCCAGTTTTCAGAGATTTTTGAAGTTCGTTCCAGTCATTGGCAGCAGAGAACTGGAAGGAGAGTCGGCCAAAGGAGGAATTGGCTTTGGGGGTGACCAGTGAGATATACCTGCTGGAGCGCGTGCACGGGTTGGTGCTGCTAAGGTGACCAGCGAGCTGAGATAAGCGCGGACTTTACCTAGCAGGGACTTGTAGATGACCAGGAGCCAGTGGATATGGCGACGAGTGTAAAGCGAAGGCCAGCCTACGAGAGCGTACAGGTCTCGCCCATGTCAAGCCCTGCATGATTTTCTTTTTTTCAAAAGTCTCATGGAACACCACACATTGGCTGCTACTGTAGTCTGAATGATAGAACAGCTATTTCCTTGTTAAAATGTTATGGGATGCATTTTCTCCATTGTTTTTGATGGTAGGCCACTCTGGCAGGCCTACGTTATGATCATCCACAGTAGCCTCCTTGACCACTGTCTGAAACTGTACCTTAAAGCGAGTGTTCACAGGAAACGCACGCTGGAAGTTGCACAGAATTTTCACAATGTTCAAGTTTGCGCTCAGCAGACCTGAAATTTGCTGAGTGCCACATTTTTTTTCAGTGAACATTGCTCATAACCCTTTACACCCATGTTTCAAAACTGCAGCAAAGCTAAAGTTTTATCTCCTTACCGTTGGTGGCAGCTCAGTTGCCACTATTTTAAGTGTTACAGAACACTTAATTTTAACAGTGTAGGCTAGAACAGCATCATGCATTCATGCCACGTTCACGTGCTAGTCGGAACTTGGAAACTCTGAAATGTACAACTTGTTTACTGGTTGAACGTGGCACGTGTATAACTACAACCAGTTTCAAGGAGCGGGACACTAATCTGGACGCATATAAGAAATCCTGCTACGACCTCCGATGAGCCATTAAACAGTCAAATCGTCAATACAGGATTAAGATTGAATTCTACTACGACGGCTCAGATGCTAGTCCGATGTGGCAGGGCTTGCAAACCATCAAGGATTACAAAGGGAAACCCAGCCGTAAGCTGTCCAGTGATGCGAACCTACCAGACAAGCTAAATTCCATCTGCTCGCTTCGAGGCAAGCAACACTGAACCATGCATGAGAGCACCAGCTGTTCTGGATGACTGTATGATCTCGCTCTCCGTAGCCGATGTGAGTAAGGTCTCTAAACAGGTTAACATTCACAAGGCCATGTGGCCAGATGGATTACCAGGACGCGTACTCAGCAATGCGCTAACCAGCTGGTGCTGTCTTCAATTACATTTTCAACCTCTCCCTGACCCAGTCTGTAAACCCCCATTTCAAGCAGACCACCATAGTCCTGTAGCCATGAAAGGCTTTAAAAGGCTGGTCATGGCTCACATCAACACCATCATCCCAGACACCCTGGACCCACTCTAATTCGCATACCGCCCCAACAGATCCACAGATTGAGCAATCTGTAATTCTCTCCACAATGCCCTCCCCCACTTGGACAAAAGAAACACCTATGTGAGAATGCTGTTCATTGATTATAGCTCAGCGTTCAACACCATAGTGCCCACCAAGCTCCTCACTAAACTCAGGAACCAGGGACTTCCTGACAGGCCGCCCCAAGGTGTTGAGGGATGGCAACAGCACATCCGCCACGCTGACCCTCAGCATGGATAAGATGGCAGAGCTGAGGAGAGCGAGCGTCTTGCCGGTTACTGCTCAACTTGCTTTTTTATGGCTATTTTTTTGTAAATTTGTACTTTGTTTTCTCAGAATGTTCGTGCAATAATTTCCTATGACCGACAAAACACTTCTGGAACATGAATCGGAAGCTACACACTTATCTCTCAGCCCCCCAGAGCTGGAATACAGCATTTGCACCTTTGTTCCCCGCACAGCGGGCTTACCTGTTGCTCCTGGCCAAGATGACCTAAGGCAGCACAGGCGACGAAGACGAAGAAGCAAAGGAGGAGTCCAAGCTGAAAAGACAGGCTACACAGCCTCCTCTTCCTAGTAACCTGATGGCTAATGTCTCGTCAATGGAAAATAAACTATGTGAACTCAGAGCAAAGGGTTCAATCGCAGAAGGCCATCAGGGAATGTTGTGACTTTGTTTATACTGAGACGTGGCTTACGGACCATACACTCGACTCTGCTATTCAACCAGAAGGCTTCTCAATATTCCAAATGGATTGAACGGCGGCTTCTGGTAAGAGTCTGGGGGAACAATTCCTGGTGTACCGAATTTGAAAACATTGCAAGCTCCTGTTCATCCAACCTGGAGTTTTGATGCTAAAATGCAGACCCCATTTGTCATGATTATCCTCTCTCGGGAATGACCAAAGCGCAGCGACGTAACCAGAATACATGTTTATTCACAAAAACGGGACGAGACGGAACAAAACAATAAACAAGACGTGAACCCTAACGCTAAATCCTAAACTGAACACAGAGATCTGAACCTAAACACGACTGGCGAAACCTAACTAAACACGAAAGGCGAAACCTAACTAAACATGAATGGCGAAACCTAACTAAACATGAATGGCGAAACCTAACTATACACGAATGACAAGAACCTGACTGAACACGATCACCATAACATAAACAATAACCCACGAAACTAAAGTGCAACCCCCAAACATATATATGGTTCCCAATTAGAGACAACGACACACAGCTGCCTCTAATTGGGAACCATTACCCCAACATAGAACTACAACACCTAGAACTGAAACCCCTAAACCAAAACGAAACCAAAACGCTCCAGCCTGTCATCTCAGGCCTGGGCGTTACACCATTATATGCTGAGGGAATGCACTTGTGTTATTATCACAGCTGTGTGCATGCCACCACAAGCAAACACCAAGGCGGCTCTTAGCGAACTGTACAAGATCATTAGCCAGGAAAAATCCTCTCACCAGGAAGCAGTCTATATTGTCGCGGTGACTTTAACCAAGCCTGTCTAAAACACATTTTCCCAAAATATCACCATCTGCCGCACAACAGGATTCAGAGTGCTTGACCATGTATACACAAACATCTGTGACGTGCCCCCGCATCTGCCAATCAGATCATGTCTCTCTGTTCCTACTCCCCGCCTACAAGCAGCAACTCAAGAGGATGCCACCAACACAGAGAATAGTGAGGCGCTGGACAGAGGAGGCAGACTCAATGCTGCAGAACTGTTTTGAGAATACTGAGTGGAACATGTTCAAACTCATCCACCCAGGACTCATCCATCAACATTGAGGAATACACATAGTCAGTTACAGGCTTCAATAGGAAATGTGTTGATGATGTTGTACCCACAATAACAATCCGGACCTACCCCAACCAAAAACCCTGGATGAACAGAGAAATCCATACCATGCTGAGAGCCCGTACTGCAGCAGTCAATGTCGGCAGAATGAACCCAGATGACTCGTACAAGGCAAGCAGGTACAAGCTCCGCAAATTCAAAAAGACAATACAGACTCAAACTTGAATTGATGTTCGACAACTCAGACTTGCATTGCATGTGGCAAGGACTACAGACTATCACAGACTACAAAGGCAAATCCAGCTGTGTGCAGTGCCCACCGAAGCCTCCCTCCCAGATGAGCTTCACACATTCTATGCTCGCTTCGAGGAAGACAATACCGAGCCATCCAGGAAGACTCTCGCTGTTCCGGATGACCAGGTGCTTTCACTCTTCGAGGCTGACGTGAGGAAAACTCAAAAAAGAGTGAATACTCACAAAGCCGCCTGTCCAGAGAGCATCCTTGGCCGCATCCTTAGAGTGTGTGCTGAACAGCTGGCGGGCGTCTTCTGGACATCTTCAATCTGTCCCTGTTCCAGGCTGTAGTCCCCACCTGCTTTAAGGAGACCTCAGTCCTCTGCTGTACTCCCTGTTCACCCACAACTGCGTGGCTTTGCATGACACCGACATTATCATCAAGTTTGATGACGACACCAAGGTTATAGGCCTAATAACGAACAACGACGAGTCAGCCTATAGGGAGGAGGTAAGTGAACTGGCATTGTGGTGTCATGACAACAACCTCCCCCTCAACGTCAGCAAAATAAAGGACTTGATTGTTGACCTCAGAAAGCAGAGGAGGGAACATGTCCCAATCCACATCAACGGGACTACAGTAGAGAGATTCACAAGTTAATTTCTTCTGCGTCCAACAACACCACCACTCTTGTCAAAAGGGCGCAACAGTGTCTCTACTTCCTGAGGCATGCCATCCCGGGTCCGCCATGCCGCACCGGGTTCACTCCAAATACTACCACTGCAACATCGAGAGCATCCTGACTGGTGGCATCACGGCCTAGTACAGGAATTTCTCTAGCCACAAAACGCAAGGCCCTCCAGCAGGTGGTGAAAACAGCCCAGTACATCACTGGGACCGTGCTCTGACCCATCCAGTGCCTGAGGAAGGTACGCAGCATCATCAAGGACCCCATACATCCCATTCCATGAGCTATTCTCTCCCTTACAGTCGGGCAGACGGTATCGGAGCATGAGGTCTGATACCAACAGGCTCAGAGATAGTTTATATCTACAAGTCATCAGACTGCTGAACACTTGAACTGGACTGACCACCTGCTCTGATTCTCTGCACCTTAGCACACATGTACTCACTCATGCACACACCCACACACACATATAAGTTAATGCTACACACACATCACAACTGCTGTGTCACGTGTACTACCTCTCCGGCGCTCGAGGTCACCAGGCTGCTCATTATTACGCACACCTGTCATCATCGTTACGCGCACCAGCGCCTCATCAGCCTCACCTGGACTCCATCACCTGCCTGATAACCTTCCCTATATATCTGTCACTCCCTTCGGTTCCTTCCCCAGGCGTTATGGTTTCTGTTCCGTTGTTTCATGTCTGTACGCTACTTCTGTTTCTTGTTTTGTTCCTTGTGTTATTTATTATTAAAATCACTCCCTGTACTTGCTTCCCGACTCCCGGCGTACACGTTACAGAATAACACCTCACCAAAGGGAAGCATCAGGGAGTGTTTTTTGTACATTTTTGTTGGTGTAGGTGAAGTCGGGTCCGGGTGTTGCTACCGGAGCAACCGGGGATGGCTCAGCTGGCCGTCAGGCTCCCATGCCTCAGCTGGCTCATCAGGTTCCCATGCCTCAGCCGGCACATCAGGTTCCCATGCCTCAGCCGGCACATCAGGTTCCCATGCCTCAGCCGGCACATCAGGTTTACAAGACCCGGTTGGCCCGTCAAGCGTCCGTTGTCAAGTCTACCGAGGATGCCTCAGCTAACTCGACAGGCTCCCATGCCTCAACCGGCTCGTCAGGTTCCCGCGCCTCAGCCGGCTTGTCAGGTTCACGCGCCTCAGCCGGCTCGTCAGGTTCGCGCGCCTCAGCCGGCTCATCAGGTTCACGCGCCTCAGCCGGCTCATCAGGTTCACGCGCCTCAGCCGGCTCGACAGGTTCCCACGCCTCAGCAGAAGCGACCGGCCCGCTCCTGGTCCCCGGGACCGTCCCTATGGTTGGTGTCCTGCGACTGGAGCCACGCCTCAGGGAGGGGGTACTGTCACGTATACTCCCTCTCCGGCGCTCGAGGCCACCAGGCTGCTCATTATTACGCACACCTGTCATCATCGTTACGCGCACCAGTGCCTCATCAGCCTCACCTGGACTCCATCACCTGCCTGATTACATTCCCTATATATGTCACTCCCTTTGGTTCCTTCCCCAGGCGTTATTGTTTCTGTTCCGTTGTTTCATGTCTGTACGCTACTTCTGTTTCTCGTTGTGTTCCATGTGTTATTTATTATTAAAGTCACTCCCTGTATTTGCTTCCCGACTCCCAGCGTACACGTTACATGCTGCTACCAGACTCTTATTATCCTGCTCAATTTATACACTTGACCCTCATCTCCTCCTCAAATAAATATTGGACTATAAATTATGCCTTCCTGTATTATACTGATGCTAAAATGTTTATTCTATTCTACTGAGCCATTTACTTTATGTTCCTATTGTTATACTTTATTAATTATTATTGTTGCTGCATTGTAGAGAAAGAACCTGCAAGCAAAGCATTTCATTGTACAATGTATACCATGAGTATCCCGTAGGTACGACTAATAAAACCTGAAACTTGAAACACGGGGGGGCCCTCATGGGTGCGTGCTTATTCCCCTCCTGTACTTCTTGTTCACCAATGACTGTGGTCGTGCACGACTCCAACACCATTGGTTTGCCTGATCACCGACGACGATGAGACAGCCTATAGGGAGGAGGTCAGTGACATGACAGTGTGGTGTGCCCAGGACAACGACCTCTCCCTCAACATCAGCATGAGAAAGAAGCTGATCGTGGTCTACAGGAAACAAGAGCGCCCAGCACGCCTCCAGCCACTGGGCTGTAGTGGAGCGGCTCGAGAGCTTCAAGTTCCTCTGTGTCCACATCACCATTTTATTAATTGTATTTAGATCACGGATAATTACAAAAAATACTTTTTTACATAATCGTATATAGAAAATTGCCCATATCTATAACGATACTAATTTTGGCTGACTACTCTGCACTTCCTTATGCAGGACCTCTATACCAGGCGGTGTCAGAGGAAGTCCCTAAAAATTGTCAAAGACTCCACCCAAGTCATAGACTGTTCTCTCTGCTACCACACGGCAAACAGTACCGATGCACCATGTCTGGAACCAACAGAACCCTGAACAGCTTCTACCCCCAAGCCATAAGACTGCTAAATAGCTAACCGGACTCTCTTGACTCATCACATAAGCTGCAGTTACTGTTCATTATCTATCCTGTTGCCTAGTCACTTTGTCCCTTCCCATATGTACATATCTACCTTAATTACCTCGTACCCCTGCACATTGACTCGGTACTGGTGCTGTATATAGCCAAGTTATTACCTCGTACCCCTGCACATTGACTCGGTACTGGTACTGTATATAGCCAAGTTATTACCTCGTACCCCTGCACATCAACTCGGTACTGCTCCTGTATGTAGCCAAGTTATTACCTCGTACCCCGACTCCGTACAGGTACTCCCCATATATAGCCATGTTATTACCTCGTACCCCTGCACATTGACTCGGTACAGGTACTCCCCGTATATAGCCAAGTTATTACCTCATACCCCTGCACATCGACTCGGGACAGGTACCTTGTGTATATAACCAAGTTATCATCAACTCGGAACTGGTACCCCGTGTATATGGCCAAGTTGTCGTTATTCATTGTGTATTTATTCCTTGTGCTATTATTTTTCTATTGTTTCTTTTTTTTTCTTCTCTGCATTGTTGGGAAGGGCCTATAAGTAAGAAGTTCATTGTTAGTCTACACATGTTTACGAAGCATGTGAAAAATAACATTTGATTTGAGTTAGCAAGTCAGGAAATGTCCCGAGTTTTCTAGCTCTGACTAGCAAGTGAACGCGGCATCATTCACAAGAGCAAACACTGTTCCAAATAAATATGAAAAAGAGGCGAACTCATATATGCTAATTACAACAACAAAAAATTGCAATGCATCTCACTTTATTCAAATCAATTCTCACACACCACTTCAGCTGCTGCATGGGCAGAATTCTACCAAGCAGAGAGAAAGAGCACGCAAGACTGAGCGCATCAAAGACAATTGAGAATGTAACACAAAGGGGATTCATCAATTCATTTTTTCTTCTATTCCTCCCATAATTCATTCCTAAATGCCTTTTAATCTAGGTTTACAGTCTCCAATTAATTTAGGTTTACCGTCTCCGGTGCAACGTAGCCAGCCTAATGGTTTTGCAATACTGGCTAGATGGTTACGCTCTGGTGAAGAAACCGTAATAATTATGAATAGGCGATAACTGTCCCTGACATGTTTAAGCACACTACTGTGTTTTGCACTAGACTAGTAGATTATTAAAATGAGTATAATACGATATTTATCAAGTCTGGTCAACTAGTCCGGAGTCCGTATGGTGGAATGCACAGAGAAGCCCGGGGGACCGGGACAAGCCTGCGTGACAAAGCTGAACTCTAACTCGGGTAAAGAATAAACAATCTACACATCTAACAATGTTTCCAAACACACGACAAAAAGTAACACATAAAAAGACAACTTAGCCTACATGATGAACGACTTGGTTGTTAGATTAGTCTTCTGGTCTTAAATTCCCATTCGCGGAG
This sequence comes from Brachymystax lenok tsinlingensis, assembly GCA_030435695.1. Lineage (NCBI taxonomy): Eukaryota > Metazoa > Chordata > Actinopteri > Salmoniformes > Salmonidae > Brachymystax > Brachymystax lenok. The sequence goes on along the minus strand of CM059794.1, from coordinate 41,988,328 downwards.
AAAACCGAAAACTGAAACTAACTTCACAGATCGACAAAAAGAAAAAAATCCCAAAATAATTATCCCCCAAAAATAGGCAATGAAATCGCAGGGGGGGGGGAAAATGTGTTACTTTCAGCGTTGATGAGCAATGAAGAAGTTGACAACAGAGATGTCCAAATGTGTTCTCTCTCCGCTGTGAGCAGTGAAAGAGCACCGCTGCGGACAGAGCTGGAGTTGGGAGCTTGTGGAGGACAGAGCTGAGAGGCGGTGAGACACGCCGGGGAGGACAACATCAATCACACCAACCCGGGGCGGCCGTGCGGCACCGAACAACGCTTGTAGTCCTACAAACCGGAAATGAGCTCGCATTTTCTACCCGTAGTTCGTCAGAGTGTAGTCCTTAAAAACGGAAATGATTTTACCTCTGGTTCATTCAGCCATTCACACCTAACGTTATAGAGAAAATGAATGGGGAAAGATTAAAGGCCTGAAATAAGGTCTGAGGTTAACACAGGCTTATGAGATATTATATAGATAATATCAGTCAATTAACATGACCTTTAATAAGTAGGACGCCTTTATGTGTGTGTGTGTTTTATTTAAATGACATAAATGCTTAAAAAGGTCTGCTTACCAGCTTGAACAAAAAACGTAAAGGATGGTATATTGCTCAATGCTGCAACCATTACATCTCTATGGCTGGAAAGTGTTCGTTTTATAGGTTCCCCAATCATGTTGTCCATAGGAGACTTAAGGTCGGTCTGATACGGTAAACTGAGCCTGTTAGCTAGACATCGAAGGCATGCAACCCGAGGTGTAGCTGTTTTCTTCTTTTTTTTTTACATGTTAGCACATCATTAGGTTTTTACTTGTTTTGATTAGGGATATAAATTACGTTGACTGATGTAGATTATCTCATAGAAACAAAACGTTGAAGATCTCCCAGGCCTGTGTTTACCACAGACCTTATTTTCATTATTTATCCCCCCCAAAAAAAAGCCTACAGAAAGTTAATTAATTTCCCCATAGGAGGCTTTGGCCTACGAGCCATGGCGGAGTTAGTCTCTGTTAGTGCCTATAAAGATGTCATTACTATTGCTCTGTGTACCAAAGATGATCTATTATATTGACACGATAGTCAAGTGACCGCTCTAACAATGGAAAAACATGTCCTCAAAGATGAAAGAGAACAGCCACGTGCGTCCACTTACATCAGTGCATTTGTAACAGCCTAACCATTACTAAACTTCTATTAGATCGAATAAGCCTCACGTAGCAAATGATTAGCAATTAGCCAAAATCGACCTCCATACTAACATTGCTCACTTAGTGAGATTTTGGACGAAGTAAACCCTCTCGCTTCGTCTCTTTCTCTCTGTCTATAGTCAACTTGTATCATCTCTGTCTTTCTCTCGATTCAATTAAAGGGATTTATTGGCATGTTAAACATATTTTAACATTGTCAAAGCAAGTGAAGTAGAAAATAAACTGAAGTGTAATAAAACAAAAATTAAGAGTAAACATTACACTCACAGAAGTTCCTCACTCTCTCTCTCTGCCTCTCTCTCTCTCTCCTTCTCTCTCCCCCCTTCTCACTCTCTCTCTCTCTCTCTCTCTCTCTCTCTCTCTCCTTCTCTCTCCCCCCTTCTCACTCTCTCTCTCACTCTCTCTCTCTCTCTATAACCGCCTCTTCCTCACTCTCTTTCTCTTTATCTCTCTCTTCCTCTCTGAATTTCCATTTCAATCTCTCTCTTTCCTCCCACCTCTCTCTCTCCAACTCTCTCTCACACACACACAAACACTTAAGAAACTTGAGATTGTGGAATTGAACGGCATTATAATGCAACATTAGTTTCCTTATACGTTTTATTTCCAAATCAGAACTGGGCTATGGCAATGCCTTCTGATGGGCCCACCTACAATGCCTGTGAGTGTTTCAGTGAAAAAGAGGCCAACCAATTTGACATAATGCTGATGGAAAATGTGTGTGTCAAGCTTAGAGATAAAGCAGAAGTGGGGATGCAGCAGCCCAGTGGAGTTACAAACCCAAGATGAGAGAACATGGCTGTGAATTATTCACACAATCTCTCTCTCTCTCTCTCTCTCTATTTCGTTCGTGCTTCATTCTATAGCTAGAGGACTCCTGCTATCTCCTGGAGTGATACGTATAATTTTTTTTTTTTGTCTTTATCTGTTGTGGTCTAGTACTGTCTTTTTGCTAGCTAGGGCCATCTACTTTAAGTGCTGCCTGTCTTCCCAGTGGCCTACTTGGTGTGTGAACTGATACTGTAACTGCTCATAATTTGCAAATAGTTGTTGACACATCAACCAGGATCAAGGGGCTGGGCAATTCGTGACTTGTTTTGTTCTTTTGTAGCTTTGCCAACTATGTGTGTGTGTATTTTTTTTAAATCTGTTCGCACCTCTCCCTGTAGGCCAGGGTTCGTCAACTAGCTTCAGCCACAGGCGGGTTTTTTTTCTTTCTTGAGCGGATTGTCGGGGAGCCAGGACATAATTACAAATAACTTGTAGACTGCAAATTGACCGCAAAAAGCCCAAACAGATATAATATTTGACTAAAACATCATCATTTCAAATCATCATCATTTTGTTGTTGTAATTTGTAAAAAAAAATTCTCAGAAAACATGGGGGGCCAAATAAAACCACCAGCGGGACAAATTTGGCCCGTGGGCCGCCAGTTGGGGAACCCTGCTGTTGACTTTACAGACACTCCCCACTCCTTGACTGCAACGCCTTCTTATTTAGTGTACCCTGCGCGCACAACCCGTGTGGAATTCCAGGTCTCTGGCAGTGTTTGGAACTGCCGATCTACGGTCAAGAATGCAGAGTTCCTCTCAGCCTATACTGCACTTCAGTCCCTTGACTATTTTGGGCCCTGATGGAGACATGAATCAGCCCAGAGAACACTGCTACTCCAGCTGCTCTTCCTTCATCTGACCAGGTTTTCTCTCAGCGTACGTGCACATCTGGTCATCACGGGGATGGCGCAGGGCTACTTATTTGTCATGAGAGGAGATTTCCTCTTTTCTCCCTCTCTCACCTGTCCATCTCCTCATTTTAATTCCATCCTGTCACTGTCACTTGTCCACACAAGTTTAACGTTATTGTCATCCAACGCCCTCCAGGTGCCCTTTTTCCATCTCTCTCTTTCCCCTCCTTGCCTCTTTTGACCTCACCCTTTCCCAATCCCCTCCAACTCACAAGGCAATACACTTGATCTCGTCTTTACTAGAGGCGTTCTCCTACTAATCTCACTGCAACCCCCCTCCAGGTCTCTGTTCTCCTACTAATCTCACTGTAACCCCCTCCAGGTCTCTGTTCTCCTACTAATCTCACTGTAACCCCCCTCCAGGTCTCTGTTCTCCTACTAATCTCACTGCAACCCCCTCCAGGTCTCTGTTCTCCTACTAATCTCACTGCAACCCCCTGCCAGGTCTCTGTTCTCCTACTAATCTCACTGCAACCCCTCCAGGTCTCTGTTCTCCTACTAATCTCACTGCAACCCCCCTCCAGGTCTCTGTTCTCCTACTAATCTCACTGCAACCCCCTCCAGGTCTCTGTTCTCCTACTAATCTCACTACAACCCCCCTCCAGGTCTCCGTTCTCCTACTAATCTCACTACAACCCCCCTCCAGGTCTCTGTTCTCCTACTAATCTCACTACAACCTCCCTCCAGGTCTCTGTTCTCCTACTAATCTCACTGCAACCCCCTCCAGGTCTCTGTTCTCCTACTAATCTCACTGTAACCCCCTCCAGGTCTCTGTTCTCCTACTAATCTCACTGCAACCCCGTCCAGGTCTCTGTTCTCCTACTAATCTCACTGCAACCCCCCTCCAGGTCTCTGTTCTCCTACTAATCTCACTGTAACCCCCTCCAGGTCTCTGTTCTCCTACTAATCTCACTGCAACCTCCCTCCAGGTCTCTGTTCTCCTACTAATCTCACTACAACCCCCCTCCAGGTCTCTGTTCTCCTACTAATCTCACTACAACCCCGTCCAGGTCTCTGTTCTCCTACTAATCTCACTGTAACCCCCCTCCAGGTCTCTGTTCTCCTACTAATCTCACTGCAACCTCCCTCCAGGTCTCTGTTCTCCTACTAATCTCACTACAACCCCCCTCCAGGTCTCTGTTCTCCTACTAATCTCACTGTAACCCCCCTCCAGGTCTCTGTTCTCCTACTAATCTCACTGCAACCCCCCTCCAGGTCTCTGTTCTCCTACTAATCTCACTGCAACCCCCCTCCAGGTCTTCGTTCTCCTACTAATCTCACTACAACCCCGTCCAGGTCTCTGTTCTCCTACTAATCTCACTGTAACCCCCTCCAGGTCTCTGTTCTCCTACTGATCTCACTGCAACCCCCTCCAGGTCTCTGTTCTCCTACTAATCTCACTGCAACCCCCTCCAGGTCTCTGTTCTCCTACTAATCTCACTGTAACCCCCTCCAGGTCTCTGTTCTCCTACTGATCTCACTGCAACCCCCTCCAGGTCTCTGTTCTCCTACTAATCTCACTGCAACCCCCTCCAGGTCTCCGTTCTCCTACTAATCTCACTGCAACCCCCTCCAGGTCTCTGTTCTCCTACTAATCTCACTGTAACCCCTCCAGGTCTCTGTTCTCCTACTAATCTCACTGCAACCCCCTCCAGGTCTCTGTTCTCCTACTGATCTCACTGTAACCCCCTCCAGGTCTCTGTTCTCCTACTAATCTCACTACAACCCCCCTCCAGGTCTCTGTTCTCCTACTAATCTCACTGTAACCCCCTCCAGGTCTCTGTTCTCCTACTAATCTCACTGTAACCTCCCTCCAGGTCTCTGTTCTCCTACTGATCTCACTGTTACCCCCCTCCAGGTCTCTGTTCTCCTACTGATCTCACTGTTACCCCCCTCCAGGTCTCTGTTCTCCTACTAATCTCACTGCAACCTCCCTCCAGGTCTCTGTCTCCCTCTCTTCCAACCCTAACCACTCAGCCCCTACTCAGATGGTCATGCGCTATCTTTGCTCTTCTCTCCCAAAACTAGTTTCAAAGAGTATCTTAAATAATCCTCCTCCTCGCCTCGACCCCTCCACCCATTGAATGAATGAATTAAACCTGAACCAGCCTTACCCCTCCCCCCTTGCTCTGACTCTACTGATGGCTACGTTATTGAGGAAAAATTTACTTTCTATGCATGTGATATGTGGTTGTCCCCCCTAGCTGTCTTAAGATGAATGCACTAACTGGAAGCCATTCTGGATAAGAGTGTCTGCTAAATGACTAACATTTTTATTTATTTTATTTTTTAAACGTGTGTTTGTGTGCGAGAGAGAGAGAGAGATACAGAAAGAGAGAGAAAGACAGAAAGAGAGAGAAAGACAGAGAGAGAGAGAGAGAGAGAGAGAGAGAGAGAGAGACCACTGGAAGTCATAACCTTGTTTCCCTCTGAGAGGTCTAGAGTGACACAATCCAATTCCTCTACCATGTAATGCAATAATATCTGTGACTGTGTAGCTATCCAATGTATTTATTCTGTGTCATTGTGTGGGTTTTCACATCCTCACAATATTATTTCTGTTGGTCTTTCTAGGGAAGATCTATTATTTTTTTTTAAAGGTAATCCCATGTGTTTTCTTTGTTTACCTTGAGGTTCTTTATGACCGTCGTACTATATAACCAATATGAATGATATAATTTGTAAGGGGTTCGTGCCGCACAACATAAATTGTTACTGCCGCACGACATAAATTGTAATCGAATAATAAAGTGTACTACTGGTAATAATAAGAGATGCACTACACAAAGCAGGACTGTTTGTTTTGCCTGTGTGTTCTGTGTATCTACCCGGACATGTATTTCCCGACGCACCAGACGACATCATCCCAGTTGACGTGGAGAGGATCGTTTCCAATGGCCGAGAATAAAGTGGGAATAACAAGTGAAGCCGCTGTAACTCCGAGCAGTGGCAATGCGCCTCCCCAGCAGAATAACCCGCTGTCTAGGAAACTCCATAAACTGCTAGAGACCAGGCTAGATAATGACAAGGTAAAACCCGAGTCTCCTCGCTGATGGAAAGGACTGGGCCAATCTCAACGCTAGCTAGGAGGAACGCATATTTCTATCTATCTATATATATATATATATATATATATAGCACTTATGATCTCCTCTCTAGCAAGCTAACCTTAGTAGTTCATTGATTTTCTGTATTTAATTGTGATATTTCATTCCTAATGTGTTTTATAGAGAGCATTAGTAAAGCACCAACGGAAGGTAACTCCGCCGTGGCTCGTTGGTCAAAGCCTATGGGGGAAATGAAGGTTTTATTTTATTATTTATGAACGACTAAAATAAGTTCTGTAGTAAAATCGTATAAGTTTTTTTTGTTCGTCAACTGACGTCCCTGTGAATTTTGAAGTATTTATGTAATCAAAAAAACGAGAACATTTTAAAGCTTCGTAATTCATAAATGTTATCTGACTGTTATTATCGCATAGAAAAATGATCTCCTAAGCCTGTGTTAACCACAGACCTTATTTTCGGTGTTTATCACAAAAAAAACCTCCAAAAAACCCTATTAATTTCTCCATAGGCTTTGATCAACGAGCCATGGCTAACTCATTTCAGTTTGTAAGGACTACAAACTGGCGAGCGCTACTACAGTTTACTAATAGAAACTGCATGTCATTTATTTATTTGCCAACTTTAGCTGATCCCTGATCCTGTGTTATCCATGATAACATCCCTCTTGTATTGTAGGAGATGTTGGAAGCTCTGAAGGCTCTGTCGGTGTTCTTCACAGAGAACAGTCTCCGGACCCGTCGGAACCTGCGTGGGGACATCGAGAGACGGAGCCTGAGCATCAACGAAGAGTTTGTCCGGATATTTAAAGATGTCAAAGAGGTAGCTAGTTAAAGTTTAACTAGACTTTAGACTACAGGGGGGGACTGAATGCATATGCCTTTAACTTCTTAGGGCTAGGGAGGACGGTCACGGTCCCACATGCGACAACATCCGGTGAAATGCAGAGCGCCAAATTCAAATGACAAAAATAGTCATTTTAAACATTCATGAAAATACAAGTGTTGCACACCATTCAAAAGCTTAGAATCTTGTTAATCTCACAGCGTTGTCAGATTTCAGAAAGTCTTTACGACGAAAGCAGAACATTTGATTGTCTGAGGACAGCACCCCGCACACATATTCAGTTAACATAATAACATAACCAGCAGAGGTGTCACAACTCAAAAATAGCGATAAAATAAATCGCTTACCTTTGAAGATCTTCATCTGATGGCAATCCAAAGGGTCCCAGCGACACAATAAAAGGTCCTTTTGTTCGATAAAGTAAAGACTTTCTTCATCAAATTACGTGATTTAGTTGATATTAGATCGGGTTGGTCCTTTGAAATTCAAAATAAAGTTAGCGACCAAACTGCCATGTTGGCGTAAGTTGCGTTAGCCGGCCTTTTTAAACCTGGAAGTGTAATTTTCGTGTAATAAGGTGTAATTACGTTGTATTTCACTTCAGTGTTGTAGTCAAGTCACTAAACCTCTAGTCGAGTCCGACTAGAGGTTTAGCTTTATTTAACTAGGCAAGTCAGTTAAGAACAAATTCTTATTTTCAATGCAGTGGGAACAGTGGGTTAACTGCCTAAACGGCTTGGGGATTCGATCTTGCAACCTTTTGTTTACTAGTCCAACGCTCTAACCACTAGGCTACCCTGCCACCCCAGCCATCAGATGGCAGTATATCTCCAACTCTAATAAAACATTTTAAAAAGTAATTTACTATTCATCACCACCTCACAAGTTCTACTCAATACCTGTGTTTTACTACTTATTTACTACACAAATGAATGGTATACCTGGCTCTGTTACTTTTTTTGTAATTGCCCACTGATATTTGTGTAGGTTTTTTGTTGCAGAGTGAAAACTAAAGGGAGACTAGAGAGTCACTTGCGCAACGTGTAGCCCATGATTGGAGGCGGAGCCTGCCTGCCCACGATCATGACAGCTCACCAGCTGATGTATGCTGAGTGTGCCAGGTGTGGTGCGGCCTTCCCACTGCTAGAGAACAGAGCCCTCGCTGCTAATATTCTGCTTATCGTGGTAGCCTATCCAGTTCCAACAGAACCCTCGCTGCTAATATTCTGCTTATCGTGGTAGCCTATCCAGTTCCAACAGAACCCTCGCTGCTAATATTCTGCTTATCGCGGTAGCCTATCCAGTTCCAACAGAACCCTCGCTGCTAAAATTCTGCTTATCGCGGTAGCCTATCCAGTTCCAACAGAACCCTCGCTGCTAATATTCTGCTTATCGCGGTAGCCTATCCAGTTCCAACAGAACCTCGCTGCTAATATTCTGCTTATCGCGGTAGCCTATCCAGTTCCAACAGAACCCTCGCTGCTAATATTCTGCTTATCGCGGTAGCCTATCCAGTTCCAACAGAACCTAAGCTGCTAATATTCTGCTTATCGCGGTAGCCTATCCAGTTCCAACAGAACCCTCGCTGCTAAAATTCTGCTTATCGCGTAGCCTATCCAGTTCAACAGAACCCTCGCTGCTAATATTCTGCTTATCGCGGTAGCCTATCCAGTTCCAACAGAACCCTCGCTGCTAATATTCTGCTTATCGCGGTAGCCTATCCAGTTCCAACAGAACCCTCGCTGCTAATATTCTGCTTATCGCGGTAGCCTATCCAGTTCCAACAGAACCCTCGCTGCTAATATTCTGCTTATCGCGGTAGCCTATCCAGTTCCAACAGAACCCTCGCTGCTAATATTCTGCTTATCGCGGTAGCCTATCCAGTTCCAACAGAACCCTCGCTGCTAATATTCTGCTTATCGCGGTAGCCTATCCAGTTCCAACAGAACCCTCGCTGCTAATATTCTGCTTATCGCGGTAGCCTATCCAGTTCCAACAGAACCCTCGCTGCTAATATTCTGCTTATCGCGGTAGCCTATCCAGTTCAACAGAACCCTCGCTGCTAATATTCTGCTTATCGCGGTAGCCTATCCAGTTCCAACAGAACCCTCGCTGCTAATATTCTGCTTATCGGTAGCCTATCCAGTTCCAACAGAACCCTCGCTGCTAATATTCTGCTTATCGCGGTAGCCTATCCAGTTCCAACAGAACCTCGCTGCTAATATTCTGCTTATCGCGGTAGCCTATCCAGTTCCAACAGAACCCTCGCTGCTAATATTCTGCTTATCGCGGTAGCCTATCCAGTTCCAACAGAACCCTCGCTGCTAATATTCTGCTTATCGCGGTAGCCTATCCAGTTCCAACAGAACCCTCGCTGCTAATATTCTGCTTATCGCGTAGCCTATCCAGTTCCAACAGAACCCTCGCTGCTAATATTCTGCTTATCGCGGTAGCCTATCCAGTTCCAACAGAACCCTCGCTGCTAATATTCTGCTTATCGCGGTAGCCTATCCAGTTCCAACAGAACCCTCGCTGCTAATATTCTGCTTATCGCGTAGCCTATCCAGTTCCAACAGAACCCTCGCTGCTAATATTCTGCTTATCGCGGTAGCCTATCCAGTTCCAACAGAACCCTCGCTGCTAATATTCTGCTTATCGCGGTAGCCTATCCAGTTCCAACAGAACCCTCGCTGCTAATATTCTGCTTATCGCGGTAGCCTATCCAGTTCCAACAGAACCCTCGCTGCTAATATTCTGCTTATCGCGGTAGCCTATCCAGTTCCAACAGAACCCTCGCTGCTAATATTCTGCTTATCGCGTAGCCTATCCAGTTCAACAGAACCCTCGCTGCTAATATTCTGCTTATCGCGGTAGCCTATCCAGTTCCAACAGAACCCTCGCTGCTAATATTCTGCTTATCGCGTAGCCTATCCAGTTCCAACAGAACCCTCGCTGCTAATATTCTGCTTATCGCGGTAGCCTATCCAGTTCCAACAGAACCTCGCTGCTAATATTCTGCTTATCGCGGTAGCCTATCCAGTTCCAACAGAACCCTCGCTGCTAATATTCTGCTTATCGCGGTAGCCTATCCAGTTCCAACAGAACCCTCGCTGCTAATATTCTGCTTATCGCGGTAGCCTATCCAGTTCCAACAGAACCCTCGCTGCTAATATTCTGCTTATCGCGGTAGCCTATCCAGTTCCAGTAGTCAGTGTGATCAAACACACATCCTTTAGTAAGCTGCAGGGTGACAATAGAGCCTACACACTCATAAATACCCTTTTTGTATCCAGTTTAAGTGCAAATACAAGTCACTAGTCCGAACCAACAATGGTCGAGTCACAACTCATGAAAATCATACTGGAGTCAGAGTTCCTGGCCTCGAGTACTACAACACTGGTACAGTGTAATACAAATCGTTATATGGCTATTTTGCTTGTTAAATTCTGCAAGAAGCCCTGATAACCTTTGCAGGCTGATTGACTGATTTGTCTATTTGACATGTTTTTTTGCTTCCTCCTAGGAGCTTGAGAGCGTGCACGAGGACGTCCAGGCCATGAGCACCTGTTGTGAAGAGATGACCAGCAGATTGAAGGTATCTGATTGAAGGTGCCTCCCGAGTGGCGCAGCCGTCTAAGGCACTTTCATCTGAGTGCTAGAGGCGTCACTACAGACACTGGTTTGATTCCAGGCTGTATCACAACCGTGATTGGGAGTCCCAGCGTTTTTAGGGTTTGGCCTGGGGTAGGCCGTCATTGTAAAATAAGAATTTGTTCTTAACTGACTTGCCTAGTTAAATAAAAATAAATATCTAACTAACTACTGTAAATCACCTGTTGTGAAGAGTTGACCAGCAGATTGAAGCTATCTAGCTACTGTAAATCACTTTCAAAACAGAGCAGGGCTGCGTCTCTAATAGCTCCCTATTCCCTATATAGTAAACTACTTTTGACCAGGGCCCTTGACACATAGGTTGTTTTGTTTTTTAGCCTAAAGAACTGTTGTATTTCGTTAATTGCTTTCAGCTGAGGTGACTGTGAAGAACTTTTAATTACTAATGGGTCTCTGTGTGTTTCAACAGGCAGCCAAGGATCAGACCCAGGACCTGATAGTGAAGACCAACAAGCTGCAGGGAGAGAAGTGAGTAAACTTAGTTCATGGAGGGGAGGGTGGTAGGCTACAGTTGAAGTCGGAAGTTTACATACACCTTAGCCAAATACATTTAAACTCAGTTTTTCACAATTACTGACATTTAATCCCAGTAAAAAATGCCCTGTCTTAGGTAATTTAGGATCACCAGTTTATTTTAAGAATGTGAAATGTCAGAATAATAGTAGAGAGAATGATTTATTTCAGCTTTTATTTCTTTCATCACATTCCCAGTGGGTCAGAAGTTTATATACACTCAATTAGTATTTGGTAGCACCAAAGTACGTTCATCTCCAGGATACAGAACGCGTCTCCTTCCTGAGCGGTATGACAGCTGCGAGGTCCCATGGTGTTTATACTTGCGTACTATTGTTTGTACACATGAACGTGGTACCTTCAGGCGTTTGGAAATTGCTCCCAAGGATGAACCAGACTTGTGGAGGTCTACAATTTTTTCTGAGGTCTTGGCTAATTTCTTTTGATTTTCCCATGATGTCAAGCAAAGAGGCACTGAGTTTGAACGTAGGCCTTGAAATGCATCCACAGGTACACCTCCAATTGACTCAAATGATGTCAATTAGCCTATCAGAAGCTTCTAATGCCATGACATAATTTTCTGGAATTTTCCAAGCTGTTTAAAGGCACAGTCAACTTAGTGTATGTAAACTTCTGACCCACTGGAATTGTGATAGTGAATTATAAGTGAAATAATCTGTCTTTAAACAATTTTTGGAAAAATTACTTGTGTCATGCACAAAGTAAATGTCCTAACCGACTTGCCAAAACTATAGTTTGTTAACAAGAAATTTGTGGACTGGTTGAAAAAAGATTTTTAATGACTCCAACCTAAGTGTATGTAAACTTCCGACTTCAACTGTACATGTGTATGTAACTGGTGGGATCTGAACCCTGATCTCGCGCTCTGGAAACCAACGTCTTAACTGGTGGGATCTGAACTAATGGTCTTGAGCCATAAGTTAACCTCACAAGCTCCAGCAGCAGAGGTGACTGTTTTGGAGAGCCTGGCGTGCCCAAAGTAAAATGCCTCCCATTTAGGCCCAGAAAATGGGATATGCATATATTGGATAGGAAACACTCTGAATTTTCCAAAACTGTTAACCATTTCTCTGTGGGCCAATCAGAATGCATATAGCAGGCAAAACCCTGAGGAATCTCTGTCCTGGAAAAAGTCATTTTGACACATTGCTCATTTTGGAACCCCTCCCTATTGAAAATGACCATAAATAGGCATATGTTTGCAATGCAGGAAGCTTCCTTGTGATGTCACCAGCCTCTGGATGGTGTTTTCCTCCATTTTGGGGGAGTAATCCCAGAGAAAACGAGGAAACCATGCGGTCCACTCTTTGAAAACTGGTCACAGTCTTGCGCATACGAGAAGTCACATGGAGCGTCTGTTTTATAAATCGTTATTGATCAGTTTATATTCCGGCTGATTTATAATAGTAAATATACGTAAAAGTGTTCCTAAGGAAACATTTAAAACTATGTTTGATTGTTTTTGGACAAGTTTATAGGTATAATTTGAACGAGTTGGCGCCGCGTTTCATGGACTAGTGGAGGCTGTCGTTTCTGATTATAACGCGCAAACCAAATGGAGGATTTATGGATAAAAGACGTTACTTTTTCTAACAAAAGAACCATGGATTGTCTTCGTTGGACACTTAGGATGACCTCAGCAGAAGTTCTTCAACAGGTAATTGATTTGTTTTCGCTGTGAAATGTGTTATGTGTGTGCCATGATGGCTAATCGATACATGGCTATTGGAAAATATGTGAGGTGCTAGCCTCAAACAAATGAATGTGCTGCTTTACCCGTAAAGCCTTTTGAAATCTGACAACGCTGTGATATTGCCAAGAAACAGAGCTTTTGATGAGTATGGAATACTTGTATATTGCTGGATGTTTAATAATTCAACTTTCGGAATTTAAATCTGGCGCTTTAGATTTTCGCTGGTAGTGACCCACTGGTAATTGAGAATGCTTAAGAAGTTTTAAGAAAGATGCCCTCTTGGGCCAATCGTGACACAGATTTGAAGTTGCAGGTAGGGTACCAAAAAAAAAACGTCTATATAAACTATTTCGCTACACCCGCAATAATATGTGACCAATAACATTTGTTTAATATGTGACCAATAACATCTGTTAAATATGTAACCAATAACATCTGCTAAAAATGTGACCAATAACATCTGTTAAATACGTGACCAATAACATCTGCTAAAAATGTGACCAAGAACGTCTGCTAAATATGTAACCAATAACATCTACTAAATATGTAACCAATAACATCTGCTAAAAATGTGATAATAACATTTGATGTTGATGACGATACTTCTTCATAAAGGTGTCCTAAGGCAGAATGCTGTGCTGATGACCATACAATGTTATTATCATTACAATGAGTACGTTTTCATGCACAGTAATAACTGGATATTAAACTGGTTATGGCATCAGTCATGTAAACACCTTACTGTGCTTATCTTAATCTGCGTAAGGTCAAAATCTAAGTAAGCATACGCTGATTAAAACACCTGGTTCTCTGAGCAATCTTTCAAATTATTAGGACATGTGAACCCCTTAATCAGAGTCCCAGCGGTGTGTTTGATCCGAGTCCCAGCGGCGTGTTTGACTCGAGTCCCAGCGGCGTGTTTGACTCGAGTCCCAGCGGCGTGTTTGACTCGAGTCCCAGCGGCGTGTTTGACCCGAGTCCCAGCGGCGTGTGCTAGCACCAGCCTCCCTTTTCAGCGCAAGTGAAGTGATTTCGGAACAATTGAATGTATGCGTCTCAAAGTAGTTTTCACATGCAAACTTTATATGTCTGAACCAAAAATGGTAGAACATTAATTTTTATTGGTAATTTTCTGCATTTATCCAAGTCCCATCGGGTAGCCTGGTTTCAGATGTGTCCATGTAAACAGAATTAATAGGGAAATCAGCACAGGAGGAGGAGGGGCTTGGTGTCACACAGCACAGGAGGAGGAGGGGCTTGGTGTCACACAGCACAGGAGGAGGAGGGGCTTGGTGTCACACAGCACAGGAGGAGGAGGGGCTTGGTGTCACACAGCACAGGAGGAGGAGGGGCTTGGTGTAACACAGCACAGAAGGAGGCGGGACCAGAAAATAAACCCCAGATTCTTGTGATACAGGCAGCGCGCTAAAACATACATTTGAATGAATCAAATAAATTCGATATATCGCCCAGCCCTAGAATACACAAGGTGCAAAGTGGTTGTGCATCAGCAGTTTGTCTCCTCTTATCAAAGTCACCATTATTAGTCAGTTGTACAACCGAATGCCTTCAACCGAAATGTGTCTTCCGCATTTAACCCAACCCCTCTGAATCAGAGATGTGCGGGGGGCTGCCTTAATCGACATCCACGTCTTCGGCGCCGGGGAACAGTGGGTTAACTGCCTTGTTCAGGGGCAGAACAACATTTTTTTTCCCTTGTCAGCTCGGGGATTTGAACTTGCAACCCTTCGGTTACAAGTCCAACGCTCTAACCACTAGGCTACCTGCAGTCACTCAATTGGCCCATGTCCTCATTTTGTTCTAGATTGGTAAGCTATCTAAACTTGTAGTAATCATGGTCAAATTACCGACCGGGGGGCCTCCATTGGTTTTGTTAGTCATTCTTACTCAGATATCATATTAAAAACTGCAAAATGTGTAGAATTGCAGCAAACTAGCTTTAAAACTGCAACAGTTTCTCTATACCCCATGGCAGAATGTGTAGAATTGCAGGAAATCAAATCTAAAACACTAGGATAGGGCGTGCTTTGACTGCATGTGTGGGTAACAAGCTAGAGAAGGAGAAATTACAGAGTTTACAGCCGACTAGCGCTAACTAACGTTAACTACTTAGGGAGTGGTGGGGCGAGGCGCGAAATGCAAGGCGCCAAATTCAAAATCCAAAAGTTGAATTATTAAACATTCATCAATATACAAGTGTTGCATAGTCATCAAAAGCTCTGCTTCTTGGCAATATCACAGCGTTGTCAGATTTAAAAAAGGCTTTACGGCGAAAGCACAACATTTGATTGTTTGATGGTAGAACCTCCAATATTTCCCATTAGTATAAATGTATAAACCATCGCGATTCACACAAAACACATTTCACAGCGAAAACAAATCCCTTACCTTTTGAAGAACTTCCCAAGTGTCCAACGAAGACAATCCATGGCTCTTTTGTTAGAAAAAGTCATTTATTATATCCATAAATCTCTGTTTGGTTGGTGCGTTATGTTCAGAAAATCCAACGTCGAATCGCCCATTGAAACGTGAAGAGAACGCGTTCAAATATACAGTGGGGAAAAAAAGTATTTAGTCAGCCACCAATTGTGCAAGTTCTCTCACTTAAAAAGATGAGAGAGGCCTGTAATTTTCATCATAGGTACACTTCAACTATGACAGACAAAATGAGGAAAAAAAATCCAGAAAATCACATTGTAGGATTTTTTATGAATTTATTTGCAAATTATGGTGGAAAATAAGTATTTGGTCACATACAATCAAGCAAGATTTCTGGCTCTCACAGACCTGTAACTTCTTCTTTAAGAGGCTCCTCTGTCCTCCACTCGTTACCTGTATTAATGGCACCTGTTTGAACTTGTTATCAGTATAAAAGACACCTGTCCACAACCTCAAACAGTCACACTCCAAACTCCACTATGGCCAAGACCAAAGAGCTGTCAAAGGACACCAGAAACAAATTTGTAGACCTGCACCAGGTTGGGAAGACTGAATCTGCAATAGGTAAGCAGCTTGGTTTGAAGAAATCAACTGTGGGAGTAGTAACAAAGCCTACCAGTAACAAAGCCTACCATCAGTAACACACTATGCCGCCAGGGACTCAAATCCTGCAGTGCCAGACGTGTCCCCCTGCTTAAGCCAGTACATGTTCAGGCCCGTCTGAAGTTTGCTAGAGAGCATTTGGATGATCCAGATGAGGATTGGGAGAATGTCAGATGAAACCAAAATATAACTTTTTGGTAAAAACTCAACTCGTCGTGTTTGGAGGACAAAGAATGCTGAGTTGCATCCAAAGAACACCATACCTACTGTGAAGCATGGGGGTGGAAACATCATGCTTTGGGGCTGTTTTTCTGCGAAGGGACCAGGACGACTGATCTGTGTAAAGGAAAGAATGAATGGGGCCATGTATCGTGAGATTTTGAGTGAAAACCTCCTTCCATCAGCAAGGGCATTGAAGATGAAACGTGGCTGGGTCTTTCAGCATGACAATGATCCCAAACACACCGCCTGGGCAACGAAGGAGTGGCCGTAGAAGAAGCATTTCAAGGTCCTGGAGTGGCCTAGCCAGTCTCCAGATCTCAACCCCATAGAAAATCTTTGAAAGTCCGTGTTGCCCAGCGACAGCCCCAAAACATCACTGCTCTAGAGGAGATCTGCATGGAGGAATGGGCCAAAATACCAGCAACAGTGTGTGAAAACCTTGTGAAGACTTACAGAAAACGTTTGACCTCTGTCATTGCCAACAAAGGGTATATAACAAAGTATTGAGATAAACTTTTGTTATTGACCAAATACTTATTTTCCACCATAATTTGCAAATAAATTCATAAAAAATCCTACAATGTGATTTTCAGGATTTTTTTTCCTCATTCTGTCTGTCATAGTTGAAGTGTACCTATGATGAAAATTACAGGCCTCTCTCATCTTTTTAAGTGAGAGAACTTGCACAATTGGTGGCTGACTAAATACTTTTTTTCCCCACTGTACCTATAAACTTTTCCTAAACAAATCAAATACCAGTTATAATGCATCCTTAGCTATCCTTTTATGAATATTAGCGATAATATTTCACTCGGATGGTCACCTATACCTTATATAAGTAAAATAAAGTGGGGCGCGCAGCCAGACTCGCGCACGATTAAACTTGTTGACATCTGAGCTACCTTGGACATTTCCTGAACCTATTCTTCCTGCTTACTCCAATCTCTCTGAGGCTTTATATATAGGCTGTTGACATCTAGTGGAAGCCATAGGTACTGAAATCTCTGAGCTGCTTGCCATAGAACTCAATAGGGAGACTGTCAAACAGAGCCAATGTGACAAAAAAACAGTAATTCAGGATAGATTTGTCTCGGGTTTTCGCCTGCTATTTCTGTTCTGTTACACTCACAGACATTATGTTAACACTTTTAGAAACTTCAGAGTGTTTCCTATCCAATAGTACTAATTATGTGCATATCCTATTTTCTGGGCCTGAGTGGGAGGCATTTTACTTTTGGCACGCCAGACTCTCCAAAACCGTCACCTCGGGAGCCACTCCCCCTGTGAAAAATCGTTGTCCAGATCACATAATGAACATGTAGGACTGAATAAGGGTATGAATAATTTCTGAAGCCACTAACTACAACCCTACATGTTCATAAGGTGATCTGGACAATGATTTCTAGGTAAAACATTTCCAGAATGTTCCTTTTTAACGTTAGCTAGCGCTAGACGGCTGTACCTGTGTCAAAACTCTGGAATTTCTCCTTCTCCAACTTGTTACCCAGCGTCCAGTGTGTTTGTGCTATCATGCCAAACATGTATGGCTTTTACAATGAGCAATGGAGTTGGCAAGAGCACAAACAGATCTGGGACCAGGCAATGACCATTTCTCACCTGGGTTTCTCTCGGGCTACTTTTTGTGCTCATTCACTCCTGTCTTCCTGTGTGTCACCTTCTAGTCAGGGGGATTGTGCTAGTGAAGCGAGGAATGGCCAACTGTATATCACAGCTGTCGCTGTTACCTTTTTCCAACAATTTACACACACACACACACACACACTGAGCCTCTGAGAGTGTGCAGTCTACCACAGGAACAAAAGCAGTCATTTTTTCATTCATCAGATTCTCTTATCTGGAGCATCATACAGGAACAATCAGGGTTAAGTGCCTTGGTCAAGGGCACATCGACAGATTTTTCACCTAGTCGGCTCGGGGATGCGACCCAGCGACCTTTTCGGTTACCTCTCTCTCCTCTCTCTCGTCTCCACCCCGTCCCTCCCTCCGCCCCTCCTTCCCTCCCTCCACTCCATCAGTCTAGAGACGCCGCTGATCCATTCTGTCACATTATCGTCCACAAGCTCTCAGATCAACTCAGCCAAAATCAATGTCCATAAACCACTGTGGTGTTCTCTTATGGCCCATAAAACAGGGCTGGGGTGGCAGCGCAGACCAGGGGGTCATAGAGATGCTGTCTATTCTGTCTCAAATCAAAGTTTATTGGTCGTGTACACAGATTTGTTTCAAGTTTTAATGTCGCATGCACAAGTACAGTGATGCCTTTTCTTGTCGAACTGAAAATCTGACAATGCAGTGATCAATATCAATGTAGAAAATAACAAGGTAGAACAAAACAAAAAACAAGAAATAAAAATAAGAAGAACATGAGAAAGTAAGAAGCTATGTACAGGGTCCGTTCCAGTACCATATTAACAATGTGCAGGGATACTGGAGTGACGGAGGTAGATATGTATAGGGGTAAGGTGACTATATACAGGGTCAGTTCCAGTACCATATTAACAATGTGCAGGGATACTGGAGTGATGGAGGTAGATATGAATAGGGGTAAGGTGACTATATACAGGGTCAGTTCCAGTATCATATTAAAAATGTGCAGGGATACTGGAGTGATGGAGGTAGAAACCTTAGTATACAGTTGAAGTCGGAAGATTACGTACTGTTAGGTTGGAGTCATTAAAACTCGTTTTTCAACCACTCCACAAATTTCTTGTTAACAAACTATAGTTTTGGCAAGTCGGTTAGGACATCTACTTTGTGCACGACACAAGTAATTTTTCCAACAATTGTTTACAGACAGATTATTTAACTCATCTTTCACTGCATCACAATTCCAGTGGGTCAGAAGTTTACATACACTAAGTTTACT
Organism: Brachymystax lenok tsinlingensis; assembly: GCA_030435695.1. Classification (NCBI taxonomy): domain Eukaryota; kingdom Metazoa; phylum Chordata; class Actinopteri; order Salmoniformes; family Salmonidae; genus Brachymystax; species Brachymystax lenok. The sequence goes on along the minus strand of CM059794.1, from coordinate 41,969,353 downwards.
GTGCCTTTAAACAGCTTGGAAAATTCCAGAAAATGTCATGGCTTTAGAAGCTTCTTAAAGGCTAATTGACATCATTTGAGTCAATTGGAGGTGTACCTGTGGATGTATTTTAAGGCCTACCTTCAAAGTGCCTCTTTGCTTGACATCATGGGAAAATCAAAAGAAATCAGCCAAGACCTCAGAAAAAAAATTGTCTGGTTCATCCTTGGGAGCAATTTCCAAATGCCTGAAGGTACCACGTTCATCTGTACAAACAATAGTACGCATGTATAAACATCATTGGACAACGCAGCCGTCATACCGCTCAGGAAGGACACGCGTTCTGTCTCCTAGAGTTTAATGTACTTTGGTTGCGAAATGTGAAAATCAATCCCAGAACAACAGCAATGGACCTTGTGAAGATGCTGGAGGAAACAGGTACAAAAGTATCTATATCCACAGTAAAACGAGTCCTATATCGACATAACCTGAAAGGCCGCTCAGCAAGGAAGAAGCCACTGCTCCAAAACCGCCAGAAAAAAGCTAGACTACGCTTTGCAACTGCACATGGGGACAAAGATCGTACTTTTTGTAGAAATGTCCTCTGGTCTGATGAAACAAAAATGGGGAAGTACATATCAGGGTTGGGTTATAAAAAAATATCTGAACATCCCATGGAGCACCATTAAATCCGTTATTACAAAATGGAAAGAATATGGCACCACAACCTGCCAAAAGAGGGCTGCCCACTAAAACTCACGGACCAGGCAAGGAAGGCATTAATCAGAGAGGCAACAAAGAGACCGAAGATAACCCTGAAGGAGCTGCAAAGCTCCACAGCGGAGATTGGAGTATCTGTCCATAGGACCACTTTAAGCCATACACTCCACAGAGCTGGGCTTTACGGAAGAGTGGCCAGAGAAAAGCCATTGCTTAAAGAAAAAAATAAGGCATGTGGGAGACTCCCCAAACATATGGAAGAAGGTACTCTGGTCAGATGAGACTAAAATGGAGCTTTTTGGCCATCAAGGAAAATGCTATGTCTGGCGCAAACCCAACACCTCTCATCACTCTGAGAACACCATGCCCACAATGAAGCATGGTGATGGCAGCATCATGCTGTGGGGAGGTTTTTCATCTTCAGGGACTGGGAAACTGGTCAAAATTGAAGGAATGATGGATGGCGTTAAATACAGGAAAATTCTTGAGGGAAACTTGTTTCAGTCTTCCAGAGATTTGAGACTGGGACGGAGGTTCACCTTCCAGCAGGACAATGACCCTAAGCACACTGCTAAAGCAACACTTGAGTGGTTTAAGGGGTAACATTTAAATGTCTTGGAATGGCCTAGACAAAGCCCAGACCTCAATCCAATTGAGAATCTGTGGTAGGACTTAAAGATTGCTGTACACCAGCAGAACCCATCCAACTTGGAGCTGGAGCAGTTTTGCCTTGAAGAATGGGCAATAATCCCAGTGGCTAGATGTGCCAAGCTAATAGAGACATATCCCAAGAGACTTGCAGCTGTAATTGCTGCAAAAGGTGGCTCTACAAAGTATTGACTTTGGGGGGGTGAGTAGTTATGCACGCTCAGGTTTTCTTATTTATTTTCTTGTTTATTTCGTACACAAAAAGTATTTTGCATCTTCTAAGTGGTAGGCATGTTGTGTAAATCAAATTATGTAAACCCCCCCCCAAAAAATCTATTTTAATTCCAGGTTGTAAGGCAACAAAATAGGAAAAATGCCAAGAGGTGTGAATACTTTCGCAAGCCACTAGATTGACTGACTCAGGGGGTAACTAAGACCTATGTCTCAAATGGCCCTCTATTCCCTACATGATGCACTACATAGCCCTATGGGCCCTGGTCAACAGTAGCACACTTTATAGGGATTAGGGTGCTAAAACTCTGTCCCCAAAGGACTGGGGTGTGGCACCCTGTACCTGACCCACCACCCCTCCAGTCAACAGCTATCACATCTTTTCTCTTTCTCCCTCTTTCTGTCACACGCGTCTTCAGAATAGACATGGTCATCACTCTTGACCTTCCCCCTGTTAAAGAACCCTGTGGTCAAAAGCACCATCTCACGACGACATTAGTAGACAAGCTCTCCAGTTGAGAATTGTTTTAAAATACATTCTGCCTGCTGAGGACCTTTCCCCCTGCCTTAATGTCTCAAAGCTGCAGAGTCTCTGTCCAGATGTCTGATTTTATTAGGTGAGGCAAGAAATATCCTGAACTGATATCATTCAACGTAGCCATGGGTGCATTCATTAGTGCCCACCATAGCAAAACGTTTTGCAAAATTAAAACATTTAGCAACAAAAACAAGAGATACTTAATGGACAAGTTCACATAGACCCTCCTCGTTTCAGACCGTTTGCTTCTGTTTGGTTCCTAGTGAATACACACCATGTCATCGCCAAGCATCTGCACCTGATAATGAAATGGTTGTCCTTCAGTGGGTGGCCCAGGCCATACAAAGGAAAGGAAACCAGGATGGATGATGTGTAGAGGGCTAGACTGTGTGGTTTCTGTGCCAGAGGGTCAAACACACTTGTCTTTTGTGTGGTTAGCATGTGCAAGCTGGTCCTATTGAAAGAGCCTGTCAGTAAGTATGGGTTATAAGTGTTCTCTTTTGTTCTGTCGCCTAAAACCTGTCCTTCTGTGTGGAGTACCTTGTCCTCTCCTCTCACTATCATGTGCTCACACACAAACAGATGTTGTGAATAGTATGTTTGATCTCACCAGGGGACAGCTATTATTGACGGAGTGTGATGTTGTGAACAGTATGTACTCAATATACTTTAACATGACTAAAACCTAATCAAAACTGTGTAGAATGATAATGGACCTACTTTCATGCAGTTTCTTGATTGTGTCCAACTCGCTTATAATCACCGAAATGAAAGCTAGACAGCCAGGGAGCTAGACAGCCAGGGAGCTAGACAGCCAGGGAGCTAGACAGTCAGGGAACATGGAAATGAAAGCTAGACAGTCAAGGAGCATTGAAAAATGCCCAAAACGATGGATAGACATTTTTTTTTCTAATTTCGAAGGCGAGAAAATATTTGAAAAAATTTGTGTGGCCCTCCAGACCTCGTTGAAGACGGAATGCCCCCCTGGTGAAAAATGAGTTGACTGAATGCGACCCCTGGGGCTAAATGAGTTGAACACGGGAATGCGACCCCTGGGGCTAAATGAGTTGAAGACGGGATGCGACCCCTGGGGCTAAATGAGTTGAAGATGGGATGCGACCCCTGGGGCTAAATGAGTTGAAGATGGGATGCGACCCCTGGGGCTAAATGAGTTGAAGACGGGAATGCGACCCCTGGGGCTAAATGAGTTGAAGACGGAATGCGACCCCTGGGACTCTAGGTCAATAACAGTAAAAGAGCGCTTGTCTATATTCAGTAAGCAGGACAGCCATCACATTCAGGATATCCAGAAATCTCGCTGACAAACCTGTACAATGACACCTTGAGCCTCATTACTGGCCCAACACACACACACACACACACACACACTGTACTCTACTAATGAGGTGAAAGCTGTGAATGCGGCCTTTGTCTGTGAGAGATGCTATCGGCTCTGACTGAACTCTATGGTCATCGGTGCATGGCTAACTAATCTCTTCATGAAGGCCACTTCTCCCAGCTAGACTTTGAAATGGTTCCTGATGGATTCTAATGCAGGGGGTTTTTCAAACTAGGATCTGTGGCCCCCTAGGGGAGGTACGGAAGGGGGTCTGTGACTGGAAGTGTACAGGAACAGTTAGCATGTCGTTAGCATGCTATCTTGAACGACCTAAACCAAATAGAAAGCATGCCGAAAAGATATCGACCTATATCTATTTTACCATCTTAGGAGGAATTTTGTTTAACTGTTAAATAATTTTTTTTTTATGATATTTTCATAAATATGACTGGTGGACTTATGTCACACGTGCAGCTAACAAAAAAATTGATGGAAATGTCTGCTCTACCCAAAAGTACAACCAACTGATTGCAGCATTACCGCAAAAATAGAAGAGGCAAGTGGAAGGGGTAAAAGGTAGGGAACTTGTCTGTCGGCTCTGCATTAAAGACCAACATTGTCTAAAGAAAATTGTGAAGAGTAAAAAAGTATACCAGTTTCATTTAGGACCAAAACATGTACAGCTGTGCCATACAGGTTGCAAAATAGTTGGGAAGAGATTTGTTTTCCATTTTTAATGATTATACTAAACTATTTTAACCCATAGAATGTCATATATATATATATATATATATATGTATATATATATATATATATATATATATATATATATGGGGATACAACCATCCCAGCTCTACAGATTTTGCTACGAAGAGACAGAATCATTAGATCACTTGTTTTTGGTACTTTACATATGTAGCAGTGCCTTAGGAAACTATTCAGACCCCTGGACTTTTTCCACTTTTAGTTACGTTACAGCATTATTCTAAAACTTATAAAAACAATTCCCCCTCATTAATCTACACACAATATCAACCTATCAATCAATCAAATGTATTGATAAAGCCCTTTTACATCAGCTGATGTCACAGAGTGCTGTACAGAAACCCAGCCTAAAACCCCAAACAGCAAGCGATGCAGGTGTAGAAGCACGGTGGTTAGGAAAAACTCCCTGGAAAGGCCAGAACCTATGAAGAAACCTAGAGAGGAAACAGGCTCTGAGGGGTGGCCAGTCCTCTTCTGGCTGTGCCGGGTGGAGATTATAACAGAACATGGCCAAGATGTTAAAACGTTCATAGATGACCAGCAGGGTCAGATAATAATAATCACAGTGGTTGTAGAGGGTGCAACAGGTCAGTACCTCAATAGTAAATGTCAGTTGGCTTTTCATAGCCGATCATTCAGAGTTAGAGACAGCAGGTGCGGTAGAGAGAGAGTCCGACACAGCAAGTCCGGTGAACAGGTCAGGGTTCCATAGCCGCAGGCAGAACAGTTGAAACTGGAGCAGCAGCACGACCAGGTGGACTGGGGACAGCAAGGAGTCATCAGGCTCATACATGTTGACTCTAGTGTTCCATAGTCCTACATGTTGACTCTAGTGTTCCATAGGCCTACATGTTGACTCTAGTGTTCCATAGGCCTACATGTTGACTCTAGTGTTCCGTAGTCCTACATATTGACTCTAGTGTTCCGTAGTCCTACATATTGACTCTAGTGTTCCGTAGTCCTACATATTGACTCTAGTGTTCCGTAGTCCTACATGTTTACTCTAGTGTTCCATAGGCCTACATGTGGACTCTCAGCACCTCAGGAGTAAATGTCAGTTGGCTTTTCATAGCAAATCATTACCCCATAATGACAACGTGAACACACACATATATATATATATATATATACACACATACATATATTTTTTGCAAATTTATATAAAATTAATAGAAATACCTTACTTACATAAGTATTCAGACCCTTTGCTATGAGACTTGAAATTGAGCTCAGGTGCATCCTGTTTCCATTGATCATCCTTGAGATGTTTCTACAACTTGATTGGAGTCCACCTGTGGTAAATTCAATTGACTGGACATATAAGGTCCCACAGTTGACAGTGCATGTCAGAACAAAAACCAAGCCATGAGGTCGAAGACATTGTCCATAGAGCTCAGAGACAGGATTGTGTTGAGGCACAGATATGCGGAAGGGTACAAAAACATTTCTGCAGCATTGAAGGTCCCCAAGAACACAGTGGCCGCCATCATTATTAAATGGAAGAAGTTTGGAACCACCAAGACTCCTCCTAGAGCTGGCCGCCCGGCCAAACTGTTGGAAGCCACTCCTCAGTAAAAGGCACATGACAGCCCACTTGGCGTTTGTAAAAAAGCACTTAAAGACTCTCAGACCATGAGAAACAAGATTCTCCGGTCTGATGAAACCAAGATTGAACTCTTTTGCCTGAATGCTAAGCGTCACGTCTGGAGGAAATCTGGCACCATCCCTATGGTGAAGCATGGTGGTGGCAGCATCATGCTGTGGGAATGTTTTTCAGCGGCAGGGACTGGGAGACTAGTCAGGATCAAGAAAAAGATGAACAGAGCAAAGAGCAGAGAGATCCTTGATGAAAACCTGCTCCAGAGTTCTCAGGACCTCAGACTGGGAGGAAGGTTCACCTTCTAACAGGACAACGACCCTAAGCACACAGCCAAGACCAACGCAAGAGTGGCTTCCGAACAAGTCTGAATGTCCTTGAGTGGCCCGGACTTGAACCCGATCGAACATATCTGGAGAGACCTAAAAATAGCTGTGCAGCAACGCTCCCCATCCAACCTGACAGAGCTTGAGAGGATCTGTAGAGAAGAATGGGAGAAACTCCCCAAATACAGGTGTGCCAAGCTTGTAGTGACATACCCAAGAAGACTTGAGGCTGTAATCGCTGCCAAAGTGACTACAGTAAATTGTATGTTTTTCCTTTTTGTCATTATGGGGAGTTGATGAGGGAAGAAAGCTATTTAATCCCAAGAGGTGGGACTACAAATACCAAAAAACAAGATAACTAATGTAAAATATACTGTGTCCGTAAAGGGTGTGGTAGGGTTAGGATAATAAAGAAGGAAACCCATATAAATAAATATATATACAGTGAGGGGGAAAAAAGTATTTGATCCCCTGCTGATTTTGTACGTTTGCCCACTGACAAAGAAATGATCAGTCTATAATTTTAATGGTAGGTTTATTTGAACAGTGAGAGACAGAATAACAACAAAACAATCCAGAAAAACGCATGTGAAAAATGTTATAAATTGATTTGCATTTTAATGAGGGAAATAAGAATTTGACCCCCTCTCAATCAGAAAGATTTCTGGCTCCCAGGTGTCTTTTATACAGGTAACGAGCTGAGATTAGGAGCACACTCTTAAAGGGAGTGCTCCTAATCTCAGCTTGTTACCTGTATAAAAGACACCTGTCCACAGAAGCAATCAATCAATCAGATTCCAAACTCTCCACCATGGCCAAGACCAAAGAACTCTCCAAGGATGTCAGGGACAAGATTGTAGACCTACACAAGGCTGGAATGGTCTGCAAGACCATCGCCAAGCAGCTTGGTGAGAAGGTGACAACAGTTGGTGCGATTATTCGCAAAAATTAAGAAACACAAAAGAACTGTCAATCTCCCTCGGCCTGGGGCTCCATGCAAGATCTCACCTTGTGGAGTTGCAATGATCATGAGAACGGTGAGGAATCAGCCCAGAACTACACGGGAGGATCTTGTCAATGATCTCAAGGCAGCTGGGACCATAGTCACCAAGAAAACAATTGGTAACACACTACGCCGTGAAGGACTGAAATCCTGCAGCGCCCCGCAAGGTCCCCCTGCTCAAGAAAGCACATTTACATGCCCGTCAGAAGTTTGCCAATGAACATCTGAATGATTCAGAGGACAACTGGGTGAAAGTGTTGTGTTCAGATGAGACCAAAATGGAGCTCTTTGGCATCAACTCAACTCGCCGTGTTTGGAGGAGGAGGAATGCTGCCTATGACCCCAAGGAAACCATCCCCACCGTCAAACATGGAGGTGGAAACATGCTTTGGGGGTGTTTTTCTGCTAAGGGGACAGGACAACTTCACCGCATCAAAGGGATGATGGACGGGGCCATGTACCGTCAAATCTTGGGTGAGAACCTCCTTCCCTCAGCCAGGGCATTGAAAATGGGTCGTGGATGGGTATTCCAGCATGACAAAACACACGGTCAAGGCAACAAAGGAGTGGCACAAGAAGAAGCACATTAAGGTCCTGGAGTGGCCTAGCCAGTCTCCAGACCTTAATCCCATAGAAAATCTGTGGAGGGAGCTGAAGGTTCGAGTTGCCAAACGTCAGCCTCGAAACCTTAATGACTTGGAGAAGATCTGCAAAGAGGAGTGGGACAAAATCCCTCCTGAGATGTGTGCTAACCTGGTGGCCAACTACAAGAAACGTCTGACCTCTGTGATTGCCAACAAGGGTTTTGCCACCAAGTACTAAGTCAAGTTTTGCAGAGGGGGGTCAAATACTTATTTCCCTCATTAAAATGCAATTCCATTTATAACATTTTTCACATGCTTTTTTCTGGATTTTTTTGTTGTTATTCTGTCTCTCACTGTTCAAATAAACCTACCATTAAAATTATAGACTGATCATTTCTTTGTCAGTGGGCAAATGTACAAAATCAGCTGTATGTGTGTATGTATATATACACACACACACACAGTACCAGTCAAAAGTTTGGACACCTACTCATTCAAGGATTTTTTCTTTATCTTTACTGTTTTCTACATTGTATATTAATAGTGAAGACATCAAAACTATGAAATGACACATATGGAGTCATGCAGTAACCAAAAAAGTGTCAAACACATCTAAATATATTTTATATTTGAGATTCTTCAAAGTAGCCACACTTTGCTTTGATGACAGCTTTGCACACAATTTGGCATTCTCTCAACCAGCTTCATGATGGTAGTCCCTACCTACACAACTGATTGGCTCGGAAGGAAATAAATTCCACAAATTAACTTTTAAAATGTAGTACACTACATTTTGTCCAGAGCCCTATGGGACCACGTCAAAAGTTGTGCACTATAAAGGGAATAGGATGACAAACGGGACGTAGCTGTGTTTCACTCATTTTATGGTCTGTTTATGCCGTCTTATATATGTATAGGCTAATAACTGTAGAACTTCTCTGCAGGCCTAGCGTTGAGGGTGGCTTCACATTAAACTAAACATGTTTTGTAAATGAAAGCATCAGATGGATAGAAACGTTAGAGCATTGGACAGTCTGTTGGAGATCAAGATGTGTGTAGCTGAGTCAGCCAGCCTTTCATTAGGTAGATAAACACATGGCCCTAGCGTAGATCTGGTAGTTAAGCTACGTACACACACGTGGACGACAGCAGTATACGCTTGGCTCGGCGTGTGTGTGATGGGGGAGGTTATACACTGGACTGACTGACTGTACTGTTGGAGAGGCCTGACGCAATTCTTTTATCTGATACTGTTAATTAGGTTGGGACCTCTGTGAGGGCATGCATGGAGAGAGAGAGAGACACACACACACACACTAATACACAGGCAGTAACAATGACAACTGATGATTTACGGTACAAGCCAGTATGAACTTGGGGATTGAAGCGATAACATCTTACATTTAGTTGCTCTTACAAGAGTAAACTAATTACACAGGTGTAGCATTATTTTACACTTTAAAAAGCTTACAATAGAGATGTCGGCAGGTGGCACTCTTGAAGCCAGGATAGACACATGGTAGCCTAGTAGACCTATATTATATGGATGTAGTAGACCTATATCGTGTGGATGTAGTAGACCTATATCGTGCGGGTGTAGTAGACCTATATCGTGTGGGTGTAGTAGATCTATATCGTGTGGGTGTAGTAGACCTATATCGTGTGGGTGTCGTAGACCTATATCGTGCGGGTGTCGTAGACCTATATCGTCTTGGTGTAGTAGACCTATATCGATGCGGGTGTAGTAGACCTATATCGTGCGGGTGTAGTAGACCTATATCGTGCGGGTGTAGTAGACCTATATCGTGCGGGTGTAGTAGACCTATATCGTGCGGGTGTAGTAGACCTATATCGTGCGGATGTAGTAGACCTATATCGTGTGGGTGTAGTAGACCTATATCGTGCGGGTGTAGTAGACCTATATCGTGCGGGTGTAGTAGACCTATATCGTGCGGGTGTAGTAGACCTATATCGTGCGGGTGTAGTAGACCTATATCGTGTGGATGTAGTAGACCTATATCGTGTGGGTGTAGTAGACCTATATCGTGTGGGTGTAGTAGATCTATATCGTGTGGGTGTAGTAGACCTATATCGTGTGGGTGTAGTAGATCTATATCGTGTGGGTGTAGTAGACCTATATCGTGCGGGTGTAGTAGACCTATATCGTGTGGGTGTAGTAGACCTATATCGTGCGGATGTAGTAGACCTATATCGTGCGGATGTAGTAGACCTATATCGTGCGGGTGTAGTAGACCTATATCGTGCGGATGTAGTAGACCTATATCGTGCGGATGTAGTATACTTATATCGTGCGGATGTAGTAGACCTATATCGTGCGGGTGTAGTAGACCTATATCGTGCGGATGTAGTAGACCTATATTATATGGATGTAGTAGACCTATATTATATGGATGTAGTAGACCTATATCGTGTGGATGTAGTAGACCTATATTATATGGATGTAGTAGACCTATATTATATGGATGTAGTAGACCTATATCGTGTGGGTGTAGTAGACCTATATTATATGGATGTAGTAGACCTATATTATATGGATGTAGTAGACCTATATCGTGTGGGTGTAGTAGACCTATATTATATGGATGTAGTAGACCTATATTATATGGATGTAGTAGACCTATATCGTGTGGATGTAGTAGACCTATATTATATGGATGTAGTAGACCTATATCGTGCGGGTGTAGTAGACCTATATCGTGCGGGTGTAGTCGACCTATATCGTGCGGGTGTGGTAGACCTATATCGATGTGGTGTAGTAGCCTATATCGTGTGGGTGTAGTCGACCTATATCGTGCGGGTGTAGTCGACCTATATCGTGCGGGTGTAGTAGACCTATATCGTGCGGGTGTAGTCGACCTATATCGTGCGGGTGTAGTCGACCTATATCGTGCGGGTGTGGTAGACCTATATCGTGTGGGTGTAGAAATATTGTCTGTGGAATGTAAGGGAGTGAGAGTGAGAGAGAGCACTAAAATATGCGCACATACCTTCTAGAAGTGGCCCCTCCCATTTATAAATTATAGTATGGAAGGGAGAGAAGTATTCCCCCTTTCCGGGGCCGATGCCTCGGCAGGTTCAGGAATGTCTCAGTGCTCCCAGACATGACATCCTAGAGAGAACCTCCACACAAAGAATCCTTAAACCGGACCTGACTGAAAGGAAGTATTGGATGTCACAGAACAAAGCAACTTTTTGATGTAACATTAGAAAGAGATAGACCTAGATGATGTAACATTAGAAAGAGATAGACCTAGATGATGTGAGATTAGAAAGATATAGACCCAGATGATGTAACATTAGAAAGATATAGACCCAGATGATGTAACATTAGAAAGATATAGATCTAGATGATGTAACATTAGAAAGAGATAGACCTAGATGATGTGAGATTAGAAAGAGATAGACCTAGATGATGTGAGATTAGAAAGATATAGACCCAGATGATGTAACATTAGAAAGATATAGACCTAGATGATGTAACATTAGAAAGAGATAGACCTAGATGATGTGAGATTAGAAAGAGATAGACCTAGATGATGTAACATTAGAAAGAGATAGACCTAGATGATGTGAGATTAGAAAGAGATAGACCTAGATGATGTAACATTAGAAAGATATAGACCTAGATGATGGGTGGTATGGACTGAGGGGGAGAGAGAGAGAGAAGCTGGGTGGTATGGACAGAGGGGGAGAGAGCGAGAGAGAGAGAAGCTGGGTGAGCTGGACAGAGGAGAGAGAGAGAGAGAGAGAGAGAGAGAGAGAAGCTGGGTGGTATGGACTGAGGGGGAGAGAGAGAGAGAAGCTGGGTGATATGGACAGAGGGGGAGAGAGAGAGAGAAGCTGGATGGTATGGACAGAGGGGGAGAGAGAGAGAGAAGCTGGGTGGTATGGACAGAGGGGGAGAGAGGGAGAGAAGCTGGATGGTATGGACAGAGGGGGAGAGAGAGAGAGAAGCTGGGTGAGCTGGACAGAGGGAGAGAGAGAGAAGCTGGGTGGTATGGACAGAGGGGGAGAGAGAGAGAGAAGCTGGGTGGTATGGACTGAGGGGGAGAGAGAGAGAGAAGCTGGGTGATATGGACTGAGGGGGAGAGAGAGAGAGAAGCTGGATGGTATGGACAGAGGGGGAGAGAGAGAGAGAAGCTGGGTGGTATGGACAGAGGGGGAGAGAGGGAGAGAAGCTGGGTGGTATGGACAGAGGGGGAGAGAGAGAGAGAAGCTGGGTGAGCTGGACAGAGGGAGAGAGAGAGAAGCTGGGTGATATGGACAGAGGGGGAGAGAGAGAAGCTGGGTGGTATGGACAGAGGGGGAAAGAGGGAGGGCTGTGACAGAGTTCTCTCCCTGACTAGGGTGGTTACCATGGTTCCTATTGTGCGGAGGAAGCCACAGGTATAGGCCGTGTCCCAAATGGCACCCCATTCCCTACGTAGTGCACTACTTTTGACCAGAACCCTATGAGCCCTTGTCAAAAGTAGTGCACTGGGAATCCATTAAAACGCAGCCTGGGAAGGTTTGTGGACCTTGCTCTTTTGTCGTTGCTGATAGTGGCCCAGACTTTCTCTCTTCCTGTTATTCCCTTCTTTTGTCCTGAATGTTGTGCTCCGTCTCAGTCACTTCTTCTTTTTAAACCTCCAGCTACTGTAATTCAGCTAGCCAGTGTCAAAGGCTGTGCTGCTATAGGAGGAGCATGACTGTCACCTAGTGTTAGTTTGAAACATTACACCGCCTTCGCCGCGCTAACTCGTTCTCCTTCTTTCATTGTTTTCCGCGATCCCAGAGTGTCGAGGCTTTTGTCCAAACAGAACCTATCAACTGATGATCAAGCCCCAGATTAGCCCAGAGGAACCAGATGTATTAAGGCTGGGCTGAAACTAATGCCTGCACGCACCCTCTTCTATCCAAGTCTAAAATGCTTGTTATCTCCTCCCAGTCATCGTCTGGAGGTGCGGTCCCAGGTTGCTCAGGCCTTCCTGTCTAAGTTCCAGTTGTCCTCTGAAGAGATGGACACACTACGAGGGGCAAGAGATGCACCCGTCACTGAGGACTTCTTCAAGGCTCTGAGCAGAGTGAAGAACATCCATGAAGACGTCAGGATTCTCCTGAGGACCAACCAGCAGACTGCAGGGTGAGAGACAAACTGGATGTACAGCGCCTTCAGAAAGTATTCAGAACCCATGACTTCTTCCACATTTTGTTACGTTAGTCTTATTCAAAGAATATATATATATCATCAATCTACACACAATACCCCATAATGACATCACAATACCCCATAATGACATCACAATACCCCATAATGACATCACAATACCCAAATAATGACAAAGCAAAAATAGGTTTAGAAATTTTTGCTAATTTATTCAAAGTAAAAAACAGAAATACCTTGTTTACATAAGTATTCAGACCCTTTGCTATGAGACTCGAAAATAAGCTCAGGTGCATCCTGTTTCCATTGATCATCCTTGAGATGTTTCTACAACTTGATTGGAGTCCACCTGTGGTAAGTTCAATTGATTGGAAATGACTTAGAAAGGCACACAGCTGTCTATATATAGTCCCACAGTTGACAGTGCATCTCAGAGCAAAAATCAAGCCATGACGTCGAAGGAATTGTCTGTAGAGCTCCGAGACAGGATTGTGTCGAGGCACAGATCTGGGGAGGGGTACCAAAACATTTCTGCAGCATTGAAGGTCCCCCAAGAACACAGTGGCCGCCATCATTATTAAATGGAAGAAGTTTGGAACCACCAAGACTCATCCTAGAGCTGGCCACCCGGCCAAACTGAGCAATACAGGTGTGTCAAGCTTGTAGCGTCATACCTAAGAAGAATCGACGCAGTAATCACTGCCAAAGGTGCTTAAACAAAGTACTGAGTAAAGAGTCTGAATACTTACGTAAATAGGATATTTCAGTTTTTTATTTTTAATAAATTATCAAACATTTCTAAAAAAACATTTTTTGCTTTGTCATTATGGGGTATTGTGATGTCATTATGGGGTATTGTGATGTCATTATGGGGTATTGTGATGTCATTATGGGGTATTGTGATGTCATTATGGGGTATTGTGTGTAGATTGCTGAGTATTTTTTATTTATTTAATCCATTTTAGAGTAAGGCTGTAACGATACAAAAATGTGGATAAAGTCAATGGGTCTGAATACTTTCCGAAGGCGATGTATGTGAAACTCAACCGTAATATGCCTTCTCTTATTCCAGTTGTTAAATGTGTCTCCCATCCAGGCTGGACATCATGGAGCAGATGGCTGTGCTACAGGAGACGTCCTACGAGCAGCTCTACCGCTGGACACAGAGTGAGCACTCATTCATCCATCCTTTCATTCATTCATACACAGACTGGGTACATGGACTTAATTCTAATCTAATGCTAACGTGTTCACTTAGTCTCCCGTTGACATGGATGCTAACGTGTTCACTTAGTCTCCCGTTGACATGGATGCTAACGTGTTCACTTAGTCTCCCGTTGACATCGATGCTAACGTGTTCACTTAGTCTCCCGTTGACATGGATGCTAACGTGTTCACTTAGTCTCCCGTTGACATGGATGCTAACGTGTTCACTTAGTCTCCCGTTGACATCGATGCTAACGTGTTCACTTAGTCTCCCGTTGACATCGATGCTAACGTGTTCACTTAGTCTCCCGTTGACATGGATGCTAACGTGTTCACTTAGTCTCCCGTTGACATCGATGCTAACGTGTTCACTTAGTCTCCCGTTGACATCGATGCATGACCAAGGTAGGATTCACCCCATATTGCGAGATTTAGCATTTATGTACTGACACATTCTTCTCTCTCTCTCTCTCTCTCTCTCTCTCTCTCTCTCTCTCTCTCTCTCTCTCTCTCTCTCTCTCTCTCTTTCTAGATGAGTGCCGTGGTCTGACCCAGGAATCCTGTGACATCAGTCCAGTGCTTAGTCAGGCTATGGCGGCCTTGCAGGACCGCCCTGTTCTCTACAAGTAAGCACCACACACACCTTTTTTATATAAATGACGTCATTAATGCACTTGATAAAAAGAACCATTGTGCTGCTCTGTTTGTGGATTTATCAAAAGGCCTTTTGATTCAGTTGACCGTGAATTGCTGCTCAGAAACATTGGGTCTCAGTGAAGGGGCAGTAAATTGGTTAAACTCTTAGGGATAAACGGCGCGCTAGCAGGCCACTACCCGGTGAAATGTAAGGCGCCAAATTCAAAATCCAAAAGTTGAATTATTAAACATTCATCAATATACAAGTGTTGCATAGTCATCAAAAGCTCTGATTATTGGCAATGTCACAGCGTTGTCAGATTTCAAAAAGGCTGTCACGGCGAAAGAACAACATTTGTTTGTTTGAGGATAGCACCTCTCATATTTATGCATTAGCATACATTCATATCCAGCGCAGGTTGACACAAAACCCATATAAGAGCTAAAATAAATCACTTACCTTTCGAATAACTTCTGCTGAGGGCATCCCAAGTGTCCAACGAAGACATCCAATGGTTATTTTGTTAGAAAAAGTCATTTATTATGTCCATAAATCTCAGTTTGGTTGGTGCGTTATGTTCAGAAAATCCACGGTCGAGTCACCCGTTGAAGAGAAAGCGGTCAAATATACCTATCAACTTTGCCCAAACAAATCAAACATCATTTATAATGCATCCTTAGGTATCCTTTTATGAATATTAGCGATAATATTTCACTCGGATGATATCATAAACGATATAAAAGGAAAATAAAGTGGGGCACACTCATAATCTCGTGCCCGGGAAACGTTGTTTGACATTTGTGGTCCCTTGACTATTTCCTCTTCCTTTCAGTTCTGATCAGTGCTAAAGCCTCCAAACACTGTATAAAGACTGTTGACATCTAGTGGAAGCCATAGGTACTGCAACCTAGGAGCTATTATACATGGATTTCAATAGGAAGTCTATGGAAAAGAGGAAATATCACAACAACAAAAAAATTCTGGACAGAAATTCCTCGGGTTTTCGCCTGCTATATCAGTTCTGTTATACTCACAGACATTATTTTAACAGTTTTAGAAACTTCAGAGTGTTTCCTATCCATTAGCACTAATTATGTGCATATCCTAGTTTCTGGGCCTGAGTGGCAGGCATTTTACTTTGGGCACGCCAGACTCTCCAAAACAGTCACCTCTGCTGCCGCTGCCTAAGAAGTTAAGGAAGTAATCTTTCTCACAGAACACAATGTGTATATTCTGACAATCACAAGTCTAGCTTTCTTGAGATTAATAGAGGTGTGCCCCAGGGTTCCGTTTTATCCCCTGTGTTGTTCTCAATGTTTATTAATGATTTGGGAAATGGGATGCAACCAGCAAAGGTACATCTATATGCAGATGATCCAGTCATATACAGTGGGGAAAAAAAGTATTTAGTCAGCCACCAATTGTGCAAGTTCTCTCACTTAAAAAGATGAGAGAGGCCTGTAATTTTCATCATCGGTACACTTCAACTATGACAGACAAAATGAGGAAAAAAAATGTAGGATTTTTTATGAATTTATTTGCAAATGATGGTGGAAAATAAGTATTTGGTCACATACAAACAAGCAAGATTTCTGGCTCTCACAGACCTGTAACTTCTTCTTTAAGAGGCTCCTCTGTCCTCCACTCGTTACCTGTATTAATGGCACCTGTTTGAACTTGTTATCAGTATAAAAGACACCTGTCCACAACCTCAAACAGTCACACTCCAAACTCCACTATGGCCAAGACCAAAGAGCCGTCAAAGGACACCAGAAACAAAATTGTAGACCTGCACCAGGTTGGGAAGACTGAATCTGCAATAGGTAAGCAGCTTGGTTTGAAGAAATCAACTGTGGGAGCAATTATTAGGAAATGGAAGACATACAAGACCACTGATAATCTTCCTCGATCTGGGGCTCCACGAAGATCTCACCCGTGGGGTCAAAATGATCACAAGAACGGTGAGCAAAAATCCCAGAACCACAGGGGACCTAGTGAATGACCTGCAGAGAGCTGGGACCAAAGTAACAAAGCCTACCATCAGTAACACACTCGCCGCCAGGGACTCAAATCCTGCAGTGCCAGGCGTGTCCCCCTGCTTAAGCCAGTACATGTTCAGGCCCGTCTATAGTTTGCTAGAGAGCATTTGGATGATCCAGATGAGGATTGGGAGAATGTCAGATGAAACCAAAATATAACTTTTTGGTAAAAACTCAACTCGTCGTGTTTGGAGGACAACGAATGCTGAGTTGCATCCAAAGAACACCATACCTACTGTGAAGCATGGGGGTGGAAACATCATGCTTTGGGGCTGTTTTTCTGCAAAGGGACCAGGGCTGACTGATCCGTGTAA
Source organism: Brachymystax lenok tsinlingensis (assembly GCA_030435695.1). Lineage (NCBI taxonomy): Eukaryota > Metazoa > Chordata > Actinopteri > Salmoniformes > Salmonidae > Brachymystax > Brachymystax lenok. The sequence continues at coordinate 41,952,263 of CM059794.1, read as the reverse complement.
AGGAAAGAATGAATGGGGCCATGTATCGTGAGATTTTGAGTGAAAACCTCCTTCCATCAGCAAGGGCATTGAAGATGAAACATGGCTGGGTCTTTCAGCATGACAATGATCCCAAACACACCGCCTGGGCAGCGAAGGAGTGGCCGTAGAAGCATTTCAAGGTCCTGGAGTGGCCTAGCCAGTCTCCAGATCTCAACCCCATAGAAAATCTTTGGAGGGAGTTGAAAGTCCGTGTTGCCCAGCGACAGCCCCAAAACATCACTGCTCTAGAGGAGATCTGCATGGAGGAATGGGCCAAAATACCAGCAACAGTGTGTGAAATCCTTGTGAAGACTTACAGAAAACATTTGACCTCTGTCATTGCCAACAAAGGGTATATAACAAAGTATTGAGATAAACTTTTGTTATTGACCAAATACTTATTTTCCACCATAATTTGCAAATAAATTCATAAAAAATCCTACAATGTGATTTTCTGGATTTCTTTTCCTCATTTTGTCTGTCATAGTTGAAGTGTACCTATGATGAAAATTACAGGCCTCTCTCATCTTTTTAGTTGAGAGAACTTGCACAATTGGTGGCTGACTAAATACTTTTTTCCCCCACTGTATTCATGTGCTCCATCTCTGGTTCAGGCTGTTGAAGAGCTCCAGACTGCTTTTCTGTCACTGCAGGCCTCCCTTTACGGTCTCAAACTGGTCTTGAATATAGAAAAAACTAAATTCATGACCTTTACCAGAGCTAGAACTCAGAGAAGGTTAGCATTGTCACATCTGGTGGCTTATTGGAAAAGTGTCATCCTACAAATACCTAGGTATATGGTTGGATGACAAGTTGTCCTTTAAAGTTCATGTGGATAATCTTGTGACAAAACTTAAATTGAAATTGGGTTTTTATTTTTGTAATAAGGCTTGCTACCCGCTTATGTCTAGAAATAAGCTTGTTCAGGCCACCTTTCTTTATTATGGTGAATTGTTGTATATGCATGCAGCCTCCTCCGTCTTCCAGAGACTGGACTTTATTACAAATGCCAAGACACACCCCCACCATTGGACCTTGTACCAAATGGGAGGTTGGACCTCCCTTTATATGCGCAGAAAGATACATTTGTATGTGTTCATCTACAAAAGCCCTTTTTGGGTAAACTCCCTCTTTACCTGTGTAGTCTGGTCTCCTTCACCACCAGCAGTTACCATACCCGGTCTGCTAGGTGGTTTCTACTTACAAGTCCCCAGGACATTCACGGTATTAGGCAAGACGGCCTTCTCTTCTTGTGCACCAGACGCGTGGAATAGTCTACAATCCATGCTTCATCTAGATATGTTAGTGCCACTGAATGAATTTAAAATATTGATGGGAGACTCTTGTTACAGAGGAGTGTAAATGCATTTTTTTTAGGCTGGATCATGGTGTATGTTTTAATTATGTAATGTATTGAGTGTTGCTGCTTTCTTGGCCAGGTCTCCCTTGAAAAAGAGACACTGGGTCTCAATTATCTTTTCCTGGTTAAATAAAGGTAAAATAAAAAGAAATATATACTTCATTGGTCGATTTTCAAATCTGAGAACATTAGAGACATTGACAACAATACGGCATCCCCCCAGGCCTTAATACCCCCACCCTCCCACCCACCCCAAGATGCCGAATATCAGTCCACCTATATCAGTGCATTCGTAACAACCTAACTAACCATTTACTAAACTTCTATTTGATCGAATAAGCCTCACGTAGCAAATAAGACATTCCATTTTTGTTGTTGACCAAATTCGACACTCATTGACCCTCTCTTTTCGCCTCTTCCTCTCTGCCACAACTCACCATCACCACCAGCCTATTGACAACCACTGAAGATGCAGTTCTCTGTCAGCTCCACATGGGGGCACACTTTTTCCATAATGGTCCTGTATGTATTCTGTTCAGCTTCTCGGGAGTAAACCAGGGGTTGTCATTACACCACAGAGAGATTAGTCTGACTGTTAACAGTAAACCAGGGGTAGTCATTACATCACAGAGAGATTAGTCTGACTGTTAACAGTAAACCAGGGGTAGTCATTACACCACAGAGAGGTTAGTCTGACTGTTAACAGTAAACCAGGGGTTGCCATTACACCACAGAGAGATTAGTCTGACTGTTAACAGTAAACCAGGGGTAGTCATTACATCACAGAGAGATTAGTCTGACTGTTAACAGTAAACCAGGGGTAGTCATTACACCACAGAGAGATTAGTCTGAATGTTAACAGTAAACCAGGGGTAGTCATTACACCACAGAGAGATTAGTCTGACTGTTAACAGTAAACCAGGGGTAGTCATTACACCACAGAGAGATTAGTCTGACTGTTAACAGTAAACCAGGGGTAGTCATTACACCACAGAGAGATTAGTCTGACTGTTAACAGTAAACCAGGGGTAGTCATTACACCACAGAGAGGTTAATCTGACTGTTAACAGTAAACCAGGGGTAGTCATTACACCACAGAGAGGTTAATCTGACTGTTAACAGTAAACCAGGGGTAGTCATTACACCACAGAGAGGTTAATCTGACTGTTAACAGTACACCAGGGGTAGTCATTACACCACAGAGAGGTTAATCTGACTGTTAACAGTACACCAGGGGTAGTCATTACACCACAGAGAGGTTAGTCTGACTGTTAACAGTAAACTAGGGGTTCCTGACTCGTGCTAGCCTCCTGGTCCAAACATAGACGTACATATATCCTGTGTTTATATACATTGTTATAACGTGTTTTCTTACAGTGGTCACGCCTCCCTTCCTCTCCTTATCCTCTGTCCTTCCTGCCTTCACTCCCTCCCTCATTTCTTCTGTTTATCCCTTCCTCTCCTTATCCTCTGTCCTCTCTCTTTCTCTCCTGCACTCCCTCCCTCCCATCTTCTGTTTATCCCTTCCTCTTCTGTATCCTCTGTCTCTCCCACGTTCCTCAGCCTGCACCTGACCAGCCAAGGCCAGTGGATGTGGAGAGAGGTGGTAGACTGTTGTTCCTGTTATACTCCCCCTCCTGTCCTCCCTCCCCAACCCCTGACTGGCAGTGTTTGGCTACTGTTTAGTCTTGACAGGGTTGTCTTCCCACCAACAAGCCATAACATTAGCACAGCTCCTCTTAGATAGACGGACACATGGACAGTGTTGGTATGTCTGTCTACCTTGACCTCCAGCTCACACACTGAAGCACCAAAACGCACGCGCACGCACGCACACACTGGCTTGTGGTATTCTCACAGGTGTGTTGTATTTTGTCTGTCTCTCATCCCTATTCCCCTGGTTGGCACATAGCAACACAGAGCAACACTAAAATAGTAACAGTAGTATAGCAGCAGTAGTATAGTAACAGTAGTATAGCAGCAGTAATATAGCAGCAGTAGTATAGCAGCAGTAATATAGCAGCAGTAATATAGTAACAGTAATATATAACAGTAATATAGCAACAGTAATATAGCAGCAGTAGTTTAGCAGCAGTAATATATAACAGTAATATATAACAGTAATATAGCAGCAGAAATATAGCAGCAGTAATATAGCAGCAGTAGTATAGCAGCAGTAATATAGCAACAGTAATATATAACAGTAATATAGCAGCAGAAATATAGCAGCAGTAATATAGCAGCAGTAGTATAGCAGCAGTAATATAGCAGCAGTATTATATAACAGTAATATAGCAGCAGTAATATAGCAGCAGTAGTATAGCGGCAGTAGTATGGCGAGCGGTAGTATGGCAACGGTAATATATAACGGTAATATAGCAGCGGTAATATGGCAGCGGTGGTATGGCGGCGGTGAGTATGGCAACGGTAATATGGCGGCGGTGGTATGGCGGCGGTGGTATGGCAACGGTAATATGTAACGGTATATATAACGGTAATATAGCGGCGGTAATATAGCGGCAGTGAGTATGGCAGCGGTGGTATGGCAACGGTGATATATAACGGTAATATGGTAGCAGTAATATGGCAACGGTAATATGGCAGCGGTAATATATAACGGTAATATGGCAGCGGTAATATATAACAGTAATATAGCAGCGGTGGTATGGCAGCAGTAATATGGCAGCGGTAATATATAACGGTAATATGGCAGCGGTAATATATAACGGTAATATATCAGCGGTAATATGGCAACGGTAATATGGCAGCGGTAATATGGCGGCAATAATATGGCAACGGTAATATGGCAGCGGTAATATATAACGGTGGTATGGCAGCGGTAATATGGCAGCGGTAATATGGCAGCGGTAATATGGCAAGCGGTGGTATGGCGGCGGTGAGTATGGCAGCGGTAATATGGTAACGGTAATATGGTAACGGTAATATATAACGGTAATATGGCAGCAGTAGTATGGCAGCGGTAATATGGTAACGGTAATATAGCAGCAGTAATATGGCAACGGTAATATGGCAGCGGTAATATGGCAGCGGTAATATGGCAGCAGTAATATGGCAACGGTGGTATGGCGGCGGTAATATAGCAGCAGTGGTATGGCAGCAGTAATATAGCAACAGTAATATATAACAGTAATATAGTAACAGTAATATAGCAGCAATAATATAGCAACAGTAATATAGTAACAGTAATATAGTAACAGTAATATATAACAGTAATATAGTAACAGTAGTATAGCGGCAGTGGTATGGTAGCGGTAATATAGTAACGGTGGTTATGGCAGCGGTAATATGGTAACGGTAATATAGTAACAGTAATATAGTAACAGTAATATATAACAGTAATATAGTAACAGTAGTATAGCAGCAGTAATATAGTAGCGGTAATATAGTAACAGTGGTATGGCGGCGGTAATGGTAACGATATTATGGCGGCGATGATAATATAACGGTAATGTATGTAACGGTAATATAGTAACAGTAATATAGCAGCAGTAATATGGTAACGGTAATATGGCAGCGGTAATATGGCAGCGGTAATATGGCAGCGGTAATATGGCAGCGGTTATATGGCAACAGTAATATAGCAACGGTAATATGGCAGCGGTAATATATAACGGTAATATGGCAGCGGTAATATATAACGGTAATATGGCAACGGTAATATGGCAGCAGTGGTATGGCAGCGGTAATATGGCAACGGTAATATAGTAACGGTGGTACAGCGGCGGTGGTATGGCGGCGGTAATATGGTAACGGTAATATGGCAACGGTAATATGGCAGCGGTATTATATAACGGTAATATGGTAACGGTATTATGGCAGCGGTAATATGGTAACGGTGGTACAGCAGGCGGCAGTGGTATAGCAGCAGTAATATGGCGGCGGTGGTATGGCAGCGGTAATATATAACGGTAATATAGTAGCTGTAATATGGCAGCGGTGGTATGGCGGCGGTGGTATGGCAGCGGTGGTATGGCGGCGGTAATATGGCAGCGGTAATATGGTAACAGTGAATATGTAACAGTAATATAGCAACAGTAATTATGGCAGCAGTAGTTTAGCAGCGGTAATATGGCAGCAGTAATATATAACAGTATTATGGCGGCGGTAATATGGCGGCGGTAATATGGCGGCGGTGGTATGGCAGCGGTAATATGGCGGCGGTGTTATGTAACGGTAATATGGCGGCGGTAATATGGCGGCGGTGGTATGGCAACGGTAATATATAACGGTAATATGGCGGCGGTAATATATGGCGGCGGTGGTATGGCGGCGGTGGTATGGCAACGGTAATATATAACGGTAATATGGTAGCGGTAATATGGCAACGGTAATATGGCGGCGGTAATATATAACGGTAATATGGCGGCGGTAATATATAACGGTAATATGGCAACAGTAATATGGCAGCGGTAATATATAACGGTAATATAGGCAGCGGTAATATATAACGGTAATATGGCAGCAGTAATATGGCAGCAGTGGTATGGCAGCGGTAATATAGCAGCAGTAATATGGCAGGAGTAATACATAACAGTAATATGGCAGCGGTAATATGGCAGCGGTAATATGGCAGCGGTAATATATAACGGTGGTATGGCAGCAGTAATATAGCAGCAGTGGTATGGCAGCAGTAATATGGCAGCAGTAATATATAACGGTGAGTATGGCGGCGGTGGTATGGCAGCGGTAATGGCAGCGGTAATATGGCAGCGGTGGTATGGCGGCGGTGGTATGGCAGCGGTAATATGGCAGCGGTGGTATGGCAACGGTAATTATGGCAGCGGTAATGTGGCAGCGGTAATATGTAACGGTGGTATGGCGGCGGTAATATGGCGGCGGTGGTATGGCAGCGGTAATATGGTAACGGTGGTATGGCGGCGGTGGTATGGCGGCGGTAATATGGCGGCGGTGGTATGGCAGCGGTAATATGGCGGCGGTGGTATGGCAGCGGTATTATGTAACGGTAATATGGTAACGGTGGTACAGCGGCGGTGTTATGGCATCAGTAATATGGTAACAGTGGTGCAGCGGCGGTGGTATGGCGGCGGTGGTATAGCAGCAGTAATATGGCAGCGGTAATGTATGGCGGCGGTGGTATGGCAGCGGTGGTATGGCAACGGTAATATGTAACGGTAATATGGCAGCGGTAATATGGCAGCGGTGGTATGGCGGCGGTAACATAGCAGCGGTAATATATAACGGTAATATGGCAGCGGTAATATGGCGGCGGTGGTATGGCGGCGGTAATATAGCGGCGGTGGTATGGCAACAGTAATATGTAACGGTAATATAGTAGCAGTAATATGGCAGCGGTGGTATAACAGCGGTGGTATGGCAGCGGTAATATGGCAGCGGTAATATATAACGGTGTTATGGCATCAGTAATATGGCAACGGGTAATGGCAGCGGTAATATGGCAGCAGTGGTATGGCGGCGGTAATATATAACGGTTGTATGGCAGCAGTGGTATGGCAGCGGTAATATGGCGGCGGTAATATGGCAGCGGTGGTATGGCAGCGGTATTATATAACGGTGGTATAGCAGCGGTGGTATGGCAGCGGTAATATGGTAGCGGCGGTAATATGGCAGCGGTAATATGTAACGGTAATATGGCGGCGGTAATATGGCGGCGGTAATATGGCGGCGGTGGTATGGCGGCGGTGGTATGTAACGGTAATATGGCAGCGGTAATATGGCAGCGGTAATATGGCAACGGTGGTATGGCAGCGGTGGTATATAACGGTAATATGGCAGCGGTAATATATAACGGTAATATGGCAGCGGTAATATGGCAACGGTAATATGGCAGCGGTAATATATAACGGTAATATATAACGGTAATATGGCAACAGTAATATGGCAGCAGTAATATATAACAGTAATATGGCAGCGGTAATATATAACGGTAATATGGCAGCAGTAATATATCGGCGGTGGTATAGCAGCGGTAATATGGCAGCGGTGGTATGGCAACGGTAATATATAACGGTAATATGGTAGCGGTAATATAGCAGCAGTGGTATAACAGCGGTGGAGATAGCAGCGGTAATATGGCAGCGGTAATATATAACGGTATTATGGCATCAGTAATATGGCAACGGTAATATGGCGGCGGTAATATGGCAGCGGTGGTATGGCAGCGGTAATATATAACGGTTGTATGGCAGCGGTGGTATGGTAGCGGTAATATGGCAGCGGTAATATGGCGGCGGTGGTATGGCAGCGGTAATATATAACGGTGGTATGGCAGCGGTGGTATGGCGGCGGTGGTATGGCAGCGGTAATATGGTGGCGGCGGTAATATGGCAGCGGTAATATATAACGGTAATATGGCAGCGGTAATATGGCAGCGGTGGTATGGCAGCGGTGGTATGTAACGGTAATATGGCAGCGGTAATATGGCAACGGTGGTATGGCAGCGGTGGTATATAACGGTAATATGGCGGCGGTGGTATGTAACGGTAATATGGCAGCGGTATTATATAACGGTAATATGGCAGCGGTAATATAGCAACCGTAATATAGCAGCAGTAATATATAACAGTAATATAGCAGCAGTAATATATAACAGTAATATAGCAACAGTAATATAGCAGCAGTAATATATAACAGTAATATAGCAGCAGTAATATAGCAGCAGTAATATATAACAGTATTATAGCATCAGTAATATAGCAACAGTAATATAGCAGCGGTAATATGGCAGCGGTGGTATGGCAGCGGTAATATATAACGGTTGTATGGCAGCGGTGGTATGGTAGCGGTAATATGGCAGCGGTAATATGGCGGCGGTGGTATGGCGGCGGTAATATATAACGGTGGTATGGCAGCGGTGGTATGGCGGCGGTGGTATGGCAGCGGTAATATGGTAGCAGCGGTAATATGGCGGCGGTAATATGGCGGCGGTAATATGTAACGGTAATATGGCAGCGGTAATATGGCAGCGGTGGTATGGCAGCGGTGGTATATAACGGTAATATGGCAGCGGTAATATGGCAACGGTGGTATGGCAGCGGTGGTATGTAACGGTAATATGGCAGCGGTAATATATAACGGTAATATGGCAGCAGTAATATAGCAACAGTAATATAGCAGCAGTAATATATAACAGTAATATAGCAGCAGTAATATATAACAGTAATATAGCAACAGTAATATAGCAGCAGTAATATATAACAGTAATATAGCAGCAGTAATATATAACAGTAATATAGCAGCAGTAATGTAGTAACAGTAATATAGCAGCAGTAATATAGCAGCAGTAGTATAGCAGCAGTAATGTAGCAGCAGTAATATAGCAGCAGTAATATATAACAGTAATATAGCAGCAGTAATATATAACGGTAATATAGCAGCGGTAATATATAACGGTAATTATAGCAGCGGTGGTATAGCAGCAGTGGTATGGCAGCGGTAATATGGCAGCAGTAATATATAACGGTAATATGGCAACAGTGGTATGGCAGCGGTGGTATGGCAGCGGTAATATGGCAGCGGTGGTATGGCAACGGTAATATGGCAGCGGTAATATGGCAGCGGTGGTATGGCAACGGTAATATGGCGGCGGTAATATGGCAGCGGTAATATGGCGGCGGTGGTATGGCAGCGGTAATATGGCGGCAGTAAAATGGCAACGGTAATATGGCAGCGGTATTATATAACGGTAATATGGCAGCGGTGATATATAACGGTAATATGGCAGCGGTAATATGGCGGCGGTGAGGTATGGCAGCAGTAATATGGCGGGGTAATACGCATAACGGTAATATGGCAGCGGTATTATGGCAGCGGTAATATGGCAGCGGTAATATATAACGGTGGTATGGCAGCGGTAATATGGCGGCAGTGGTATGGCGGCGGTAATATGGCAGCGGTAATATATAACGGTGGTATGGCAGCGGTGGTATGGCAGCGGTAATATGGCAGCGGTAATATGGCAGCGGTGGTATGGCGGCGGTGGTATGGCAGCGGTATTATGGCAGCGGTGGTATGGCAACGGTAATATGGCAGCGGTAATATGGCGGCGGTAATATATAACGGTGGTATGGCGGCGGTAATATGGCAGCGGTGGTATGGCAGCGGTAATATGGTAACGGTGGTATGGCAGCGGTGGTATGGCGGCGGTAATATGGCGGCGGTGGTATGGCGGCGGTGGTATGGCGGCGGCAGTATGTAACGGTAATATGGTAACGGTGGTACAGCAGCGGTGTTATGGCATCGGTAATATGGTAACGGTGGTGCAGCGGCGGTGAGTATGGCGGCGGTGGTATAGCGGCGGTGGTATGGCAGCGGTAATATGGCGGCGGTGGTATGGCAACGGTAATATGGCAGCGGTAATATGGCAGCGGTGGTATGGCAGCGGTATTATGGCGGCGGTAATATGGTAACGGTGTTATATAACGGTAATATGGCAGCGGTAATATGGCGGCGGTGGTATGGCAGCGGTAATATATCAGCGGTAATATGGCAGCGGTAATATAGCAGCGGTGGTATGGCGGCGGTGGTATGGCAGCGGTGGTATGGCAGCGGTAATATGGCAGCGGTAATATGGCGGCGGTGGTATGGCGGCGGTAACATGGCAGCGGTAATATGTAACGGTAATATGGCAGCGGTAATATGGCGGCGGTGGTATGGCAGCGGTAATATGGCAGCGGTGGTATGGCAACGGTAATATATAACGGTAATATTTTGGCGGTAATATGGCAGCGGTGGTATAACGGCGGTGGTATGGCGGCGGTAATATGGCAGCGGTAATATATAACGGTGTTATGGCATCGGTAATATGGCAACAGTAATATGGCAGCGGTAATATGGCAGCGGTGGTATGGCAGCGGTAATATGTAACGGTTGTATGGCAGCGGTAATATATGGCAGCGGTAATATGGCGGCGGTGGTATGGCAGCGGTAATATAACGGTGGTATGGCAGCGGTGGTATGGCAGCGGTAGTATGGCAGCGGTAATATGGTAGCGGCGGTAATATATAACGGTAATATGGCAGCGGTAATATGGCAGCGGTAGTATGGCAGCGGTGGTATATAACGGTAATATGGCGGCGGTAATATGGCAGCGGTAATATGGCAACGGTGGTATGGCAGCGGTGGTATATAACGGTAATATGGCGGCGGTAATATATAACGGTAATATGGCAGCGGTAATGTAGCAACAGTAATATGGCAGCGGTAATATGTAACGGTAATATGCGCAGTAATATATAACGGTAATATGGCAACGGTAATATGGCAGCGGTAATATATAACGGTAATATGGCGGCGGTAATATGTAACGGTAATATGGCGGCGGTAATATATCAGCGGTGGTATGGCAGCGGTAATATGGCAGCGGTGGTATGGCAACGGTAATATATAACGGTAATATGGTAGCGGTAATATGGCAGCGGTAGTATAACGGCAGTGGTATGGCGGCGGTAATATGGCAGCGGTAATATATAACGGTGTTATGGCATCGGTAATATGGCAACGGTATTATGGCAGCGGTAATATGGCAGCGGTGGTATGGCAGCGGTAATATATAACGGTTGTATGGCGGCGGTGGTATGGTAGCGGTAATATGGCGGCGGTAATATGGCGGCGGTGGTATGGCAGCGGTAATATGTAACGGTGGTATGGCGGCGGTGGTATGGCAGCGGTGGTATGGCGGCGGTAATATGGTAGCGGCGGTAATATGGCAGCGGTATTATGGCAGCGGTAATATGTAACGGTAATATGGCAGCGGTAATATGGCAGCGGTAATATGGCAGCGGTGAGTATGGCGGCGGTGGTATGTAACGGTAATATGGCAGCGGTAATATGGCAACGGTGGTATGGCAGCGGTGGTATATAACGGTAATATGGCAGCGGTAATATGTAACGGTAATATATGGCAGCGGTAATATGGCAACGGTAATATGGCAGCGGTAATATATAACGGTAATATGGCAGCAGTAATATATAACGGTAATATGGCAACGGTAATATATGGCAGCAGTAATATAACGGTAATATGGCAGCGGTAATATAACGGTATTATGGCATCAGTAATATGGCAACGCAGTAATATGGCAGGCGGTAATATGGCAGGCGGTGGTATGGCAGCGGTAATATGTAACGGTTGTATGGCAGCGGTAGTATATGGTAGCGGTAATATGGCAGCGGTAATATGGCAGCGGTGGTATGGCAGCGGTAATATGTAACGGTGGTATGGCGGCGGTGGTATGGCGGCGGTGGTATGGCAGCGGTAATATGGTGGCAGCGGTAATGTATGGCAGCGGTAATATAACGGTAATATGGCGGCGGTAATATGGCAGCGGTAATATGGCAGCGGTGGTATGGCGGCGGTGGTATATAACGGTAATATGGCAGCGGTAATATGGCAACGGTGGTATGGCGGCGGTGGTATATAACGGTATATGGCGGCGGTAATATATAACGGTAATATGGCGGCGGTAATATAACGGTAATATGGCAGCGGTAATATATAACGGTAATATGGCAACGGTAATATGGCAGCGGTAATATATAACGGTAATATGGCAGCGGTAATATATAACGGTAATATGGCAGCGGTAATGTGGTAACGGTAATATGGCAGCGGTAATTATGGCAGCAGTAGTATGGCAGCGGTAATATGGCAGCGGTAATATGGCAGCGTGTAATATGTAACGGTAATATGGCAGCGGTAATATGGCAGCGGTAATATGTAACGGTAATATGGCGGCGGTAATATGTAACGGTGGTATGGCAGCGGTAATGTATGGCGGCGGTGGTATGGCGGCGGTGGTATGGCGGCAGTAATATGGCAGCGGTAATATGTAACGGTAATTATAGCAACGGTGGTATGGCAGCGGTGGTATGGCAGGCGGTAATATGGCGGCGGTGGTATGGCAGCAGTAATATGGCAGCGGTAATATGGCAGCGGTGGTATGGCAACGGCAGTATGGCAGGCGGTAATATGGCGGCGGTGGTATGGCGGCGGTAATATGGCAGCGGTAATATGGCGGCGGTACTATGTAACGGTGGTATGGCAGCGGTAATATGGCGGCGGTGGTATGGCGGCGGTAATGGCGGCGGTATTATGTAACGGTAATATGGCAACGGTGGTATGGCGGCGGTGGTATGGCGGCGGTGGTATGGCGGCGGTGGTATGGCAGCGGTAATATGGCAGCGGTAATATGTAACGGTGGTATGGCGGCGGTGGTATGGCGGCGGTGGTATGGCGGCGGTGGTATGGCAGCGGTAATATGGCGGCGGTAATATGGCGGCGGTGGTATGGCAACGGTAATATGGCGGCGGTAATGGCGGCGGTGAGTATGGCAGCGGTAGTATGTAACGGTAATATGGCGGCGGTAATATGGCGGCGGTAATTATGGCAGCGGTAATATGGTAACGGTGGTATGGCAGCGGTAATATGGCAGCGGTGGTATGGCAACGGTAAAATGGCAGCGGTGGTATGGCAACGGTAATATGGCAGCGGTAATGGCAGCGGTAATGTAACGGTAATATAGCAGCGGTAGTATGGCGGCGGTGGTATAGCGGCAGTAATATAGCAGCGGTGGTATGGCGGCGGTAATATGGCAGCAGTAATATGGCAGCAGTGGTATAGCAGCAGTAATATGGCAGCAGTAATATGGCGGCAGTGGTATAGCAGCGGTAATATGGCAGCAGTAGTATGGCAGCAGTAATATGGCAGCAGTAATATAGGCGGCATGGTGGTATGGCAACAGTAATATAGCAGCGGTAATATGGCAGCAGTGGTATGGCAGCGGTAATATGGCTCCCAGCAGTAATATAGCAGCAGTAGTATAGCAGCAGTAGTATAGCAGCAGTAATATAGCAGCAGTAATATAGCAGCAGTAGTATAGCAGCAGTAATATAGCAGCAGTAATATAGCAGCAGTAGTATAGCAGCAGTAATATAGCAACAGTAGCAACTGTTTCTATCGCTGATTCTCTGTCTCTCTCTCAGTTCAATTTAAGGGCTTTATTGGCATGGGAAACATATGTTAACATTGCCAAAGCAAGTGAGGTAGATTATAAACCACAAAAATGATCAGTAAACATTACACAAAAGTTCGAAAGGAATAGAGACATTTCAAATGTCATATTATGTCTATATAACAGTGTCGTAACAATGGGCAAATAGTTAAAGTACAAAAGGGAAAATAAACATTAATATGGGTTGTATTTACAATGGTGTTTGTTCTTCACTGGTTTCCCTTTTCTTGTGGCAACAGGTCACACATCTTGCTGCTGTGATGTCACACTGTGGTATTTCACCCAATAGATATGGGAGTTTATCAGAATTTGGTTTGTTTTTGAATTCTTTCTCTCTCTCCATCTCTCTTTCTTCCACTGTCTGTCTCTCAATTCAATTCAATTCTCTCGCTCTCTCTCTCTCGCTGTGTGTTTCTACTGCGGTCTCTCTGTGTCTCCCTCTCAATTCAAGTACCAAAGGAATAGGTAGGGCAATAAATAGGCCATGGTGGCGAGGTAATTAGAATATAGCAATTAAACACTGGGATGGTAAATGTGCAGAAGATGAATGTGCTAGTAGAGATACTGGGGTGCAAAGGAGCAAGATAAATAAATAACAATATGGGGATGAGGTAGTATACTTCCGTATGTAAACTTCAGACTTCAACTGTATATATGCGTGTGTGTGTGTGTGTGTGTGTATATATATATATATATATATATATATATGTGTTAATTTCTGTCTGTCTCTCTCTATATATATTTTTCTGTCTCTCTGTTTCTACCTCTGTCTCTCTCTCGGTCTCTCTCTCTCAATTCAATTACAATTGCTTTATTGGCATGATGGAACAATGTACATATTGCCAAAGTTTACTTTGGAAATGGAATGATGCGTTAATAATATCAATAACCAGATCATTAAAATCATCAAGATAATCACAAATAGGCCAATCAGTAAGCACCAGAACCAAGGGTTGTATTAGACAATAAGAAAATCAATAATTAAATCATACGAAGACATGTTCATGTTGGTTGGTCTGTCAGACACTGTCCTTCATCTTATGGCAGCAATGTGGTGCGCTGCCAACAGCTCTCTGCGTCCTCCCCCAACAGGACGGCGTTGCCTATTCTCATCAGAGAGGTCGTTGAAACCTTCAATGATGATTTGAAATGTTCTCTCTCTTTGTCTCTCTCGATTTCTCTCCCTTCCCCTCTACACACTCTCTCTCTCTCTCTCTCTCTCTCTCTCTCTCTCTCTCTCTCTCTCTCTCTCTCTCTCTCTCTCTCTCTCTCTCAGGTACACCCTGGATGAGTTTGGGACAGCTCGGAGGTGTGTGGTGGTGCGGGGGTTCATTGATGCCCTGACCAGAGGGGGTCCAGGGGGCACGCCTCGACCCATAGAGATGCACTCCCACGACCCTATGAGGTACTGGCCCAACACACACATACACCAGAGACACACACACACCAGAGACACACACACACACACACAGAGCTGCCACATAGGGCTCTGTGAATCTGACCAAGGCACTATGTAGGGAATAGGGCCTACATTGTCCAAACAGGCAGGCTTGTTAGAGAATACACACCATGTCTGTGCTAGTCAGTGTGGGTCTCAGTTCAAGCCAGTAAAACGCAACCCTAAGTTAATTAGGAGGAGGCTGACACTTCCAGAGAAACCTCTCTTCCTTCCAGGGAATCTATAAGGGAGAAGGAGGGGGGAGGGGTTCTGTAAGGGAGGATGAGGAGGGGGGAGGAGAGTTCTGTAAGGGAGGATGAGGAGTGGGTTCTGTAAGGGAGGGATGAGGAGTGGAGTTCTGTAAGGGGAGGATGAGGAGGGGGAGGAGAGTTCTGTAAGGGAGGATGAGGAGTGGGTTCTGTAAGGGAGGATGGGGAGTGGGTTCTGTAAGGGAGGATGAGGAGTGGGTTCTGTAAGGGAGGATGAGGAGGGGGGAGGAGAGTTCTGTAAGGGAGGATGAGGAGGGGGGAGGAGAGTTCTGTAAGGGAGGATGAGGAGTGGGTTCTGTAAGGGAGGATGAGGAGGGGGGAGGAGAGTTCTGTAAGGGAGGATGAGGAGTGGGTTCTGTAAGGGAGGATAATGTTTGCGTTCTGTAAAGGAGGGTTATGTTATGGCTTCAGGAGAACTCAACTGTGAGCAGGCATGGATTCCTAGGCTTCGTCCCAAATGGCACCCTATCCAGGTCCCATAGGGTGCCATTTGGGACTCAACGTCTCTCCCACTGTGGGGCTAATCAGATGTGTTCTGAGAACGCCCATCCTGCTCAGAACACACTAGAACACTGTAACACTGCGGAACATTCTGTCACCACAGCCTCATTGGAGGCATCAGCACTTCTCAGAACAGGGGCCGGTCTGTGTCTCTGAGTCCTCGAAGTGTCTCTCTCTCTCTCTCTCTCTCTCTCTCTCTCTCTCTCTCTCTCTCTCTCTCTCTCTCTCTCTCTCTCTCTCTCTCTCTCTCTCTCTCTCTCTCTCTCTCTCTCTCTCTCTCTCTCTCTAATCAATTAGATTTTATTGCCATGCCGTAACAATCTACATATTGCCAAAGCTCACTTTGTAGATTTACAGTTTTAACATAATTAAAATAATGCTAATCGATATTGTCAACGGGACAACAGTAACAACGATAATCAAGGGTCAAAATAACAATTAAACAATAACAATAAGCTGTTCCTCATAACTGTTCCTCATCTTATGGCAGGCAGCAATGTAGTGCGCTGCCAACCCACAGCTCTCTGCGTCCTCCCCCAACAGGACGGGTAGCCTATCCTCATCAGAGAGGTCTTTGAAGCCTCAAATTTGAGGAAATTACTCTCTCTAATTGTTTTATGTTTTTGTCTCAGGTTCTGCTGTGGTGCAGTGGTTGCACAGCCTTTCCTCTACAGGGAGCCAGGTTTTCCTGTGTCTACCCTTCTCAACGGCAAGGCTGTGCTCACTGAGCCTGTACAGAATACTGTGTTAGGACAGTACCCTATGTTAGAACAGTGTTCTATGTTAGGACAGTGTTCTATGTTAGGACAGTGTACTATGTTAGGACAGTGTTCTATGTTAGGACAGTGTTCTATGTTAGGACAGTGTTCTATATTAGGACAGTACCCTATGTTAGGACAGTGTTCTATGTTAGGACAGTGTACTATGTTAGGACAGTGTACTATGTTAGGACAGTGTTCTATGTATACACCTATGACATACAGTGGGGGAAAAAAGTATTTAGTCAGCCACCAATTGTGCAAGTTCTCTCACTTAAAAAGATGAGAGAGGCCTGTAATTTTCATCATAGGTACACTTCAACTATGACAGACAAAATGAGGAAAAAAAATCCAGAAAATCACATTGTAGGATTTTTTATGAATTTATTTGCAAATTATGGTGGAAAATAAGTATTTGGTCACATACAAACAAGCAAGATTTCTGGCTCTCACAGACCTGTAACTTCTTCTTTAAGAGGCTCCTCTGTCCTCCACTCATTACCTGTATTAATGGCACCTGTTAGAACTTGTTATCAGTATAAAAGACACCTGTCCACAACCTCAAACAGTCACACTCCAAACTCCACTATGGCCAAGACCAAAGAGCTGTCAAAGGACACCAGAAACCAAATTGTAGACCTGCACCAGGTTGGGAAGACTGAATCTGCAATAGGTAAGCAGCTTGGTTTGAAGAAATCAACTGTGGGAGCAATTATTAGGAAATGGAAGACATATAAGACCACTGATAATCTTCCTCGATCTGGGGCTCCACGCAAGATCTCACCCGTGGGGTCAAAATGATCACAAGAACGGTGAGCAAAATCCCAGAACCACTGCAGGGGACCTAGTGAATGACCTGCAGAGAGCTGGGACCAAAGTAACAAAGCCTACCATCAGTAACACACTCGCCGCCAGGGACTCAAATCCTGCAGTGCCAGATGTGTCCCCCTGCTTAAGCCAGTACATGTTCAGGCCCGTCTAAAGTTTGCTAGAGAGCATTTGGATGATCCAGATGAGGATTGGGAGAATGTCAGATGAAACCAAAATATAACTTTTTGGTAAAAACTCAACTTGTCAAGTTTGGAGGACAAAGAATGCTGAGTTGCATCCAAAGAACACCATACCTACTGTGAAGCATGGGGTGGAAACATCATGCTTTGGGGCTGTTTTCTGCAAAGGGACCAGGGCGACTGATCCGTGTAAAGGAAAGAATGAATGGGGCCATGTATCGTGAGATTTTGGTGAAAACCTCCTTCCATCAGCAAGGGCATTGAAGATGAAAGCGTGGCTGGGTCTTTCAGCATGACAATGATCCCAAACACACCGCCTGGGCAGCGAAGGAGTGGCTTCGTAAGAAACATTTCAAGGTCCTGGAGTGGCCTAGCCAGTCTCCAGATCTCAACCCCATAGGAAATCTTTGGAGGGAGTTGAAAGTCCGTTTTGCCCAGCGACAGCCCCAAAACATCACTGCTCTAGAGGAGATCTGCATGGAGGAATGGGCCAAAATACCAGCAACAGTGTGTGAAAACCTTGTGAAGACTTACAGAAAACATTTGACCTCTGTCATTGCCAACAAAGGGTATATAACAAAGTATTGAGATAAACTTTTGTTATTGACCAAATACTTATTTTCCACCATAATTTGCAAATAAATTCATAAAAATCCTACAATGTGATTTTCTGGATTTTTTTCCTCATTTGTCTGTCATAGTTGAAGTGTACCTATGATGAAAATTACAGGCCTCTCTCATCTTTTTAAGTGAGAGAACTTGCACAATTGGTGGCTGACTAAATACTTTTTTTCCCCACTGTACACTGCCGTTCTAAAGTTTGGGGTCACAAAGAAATGTCCTTGTTTTTTAAGGAAAATCACATTTATTTGTCCATTAAAATAACATAAAATTGATCAGAACCAGAACACAGACACTGCCTAGAAGGCCAGCATCCCCGGAGTCGCCTCTTTACTGTTGATGTTGAGACTGGCGTTTTGAAGGGTAGTATTTAATGAAGCTGCCAGTTGAGGACTTGTGAGGCATCTGTTTCTCAAACTAGACACTCTAACGTACTTGTCCTCTTGCTCAGTTGTGCACCGGGGCCTCCATCTCCTCTTTCTATTCTGGTTAGAGCCAGTTTGCGCTGTCTGTGAAGGGAGTAGTACACAGCGTTGTACGAGATCTTCAGGTTCTTGACAATTTCTCGCACGGAATAGCCATCATTTCTCAGAACAAGAATAGACTGACGAGTTTCAGAAGAAATGTCTTTGTTTCTGGCCATTTTGAGCCTGTAATCGAACCCACAAATGCTGATGCTCCAGATACTCAACTAGTCTAAAGGTCAGTTTTATTGCTTCTTTAATCAGAAGAACAGTTTTCAGCTGTGCTAACATAATTTCAAAAGGCTTTTCTAATTAACCTTTTAAAATGATAAACTTTGATTAACTAACACAACGTGCCATTGGAACACAGGAGTGATGTTTGCTGATAATGGGCCTCTGTACGCCTATGTAGATATTCCATAAAAAAAATCAGCCGTTTCCAGCTACAATAGTCATTTACAACATTAACAATGTCTACACTGTATTTCTGATCAATTTGACGTTATTTTAATGGACCAAAAAAAATAATAATAATGCTTTTCTTTCAAAAACGTTCTTGAACGGTAGCGTAAGTGCATTAAAATATACATTAAAAGCCATAACAAAGCCTAATCCTGTGTACTATGACCCATCCAGGTATGTAGGGGACATGTTAGCGTGGCTGCATCAAGCCACCGCCTCAGAGAAGGAGCACCTGGAGGCCCTGCTGAAACAGGTCACAGAACAAGGTAACCTAAACCTCACACAATCCCTATGGCAACGAATGACCTCTTGATCTCTTCTCATCCCAACCCTTGTGTAGGTAGTTAATTCTCCCTTGTGTCTGTCTGACTGTCTGTCTGTGTCTGTCTGTCTGACTGACTGCCTCCCTTCAGCACCAGGAGTGGATGAAACCATGCAAGAGGTGGTGGGACACATCACTGAGGGAGTCTGCAGACCTCTTAAAGTAAGTCTCTCCAACCAAATGCGTTTGTGTGTGTACATTTCCGTTTATTTCAGTTGACTGTATTTGACTGTAGAACTAATACAATGAAGAAATACTACTGGATAGACCTACTGTCCTGGGATAAATACTACTGGATAGACCTACTGTCCTGGGATAAATACTACTGGATAGACCTACTGTCCTGGGATAAATACTACTGAATAGACCTACTGTCCTGGGATAAATACTACTGAATAGACCTACTGTCCTGGGATAAATACTACTGGATAGACCTACTGTCCTGGGATAAATACTACTGAATAGACCTACTGTCCTGGGATAAATACTACTGAATAGACCTACTGTCCTGGGATAAATACTACTGAATACACCTACTGTCCTGGGATAAATACTACTGAGTAGACCTACTGTCCTGGGATAAATACTACTGGGTAGACCTACTGTCCTGGGATAAATACTACTGAATACATCTACTGTCCTGGGATAAATACTACTGGATAGACCTACTGTCCTTGGATAAACACTACTGGATAGACCTACTGTCCTGGGATAAATACTACTGGGTAGACCTACTGTCCTGGGATAAATACTACTGGATAGACCTACTGTCCTGGGATAAATACTACTGAATAGACCTACTGTCCTGGGATAAATACTACTGGGTAGACCTACTGTCCTGGGATAAATACTACTGGGTAGACCTACTGTCCTGGGATAAATACTACTGAATACATCTACTGTCCTGGGATAAATACTACTGGATAGACCTACTGTCCTTGGATAAACACTACTGGATAGACCTACTGTCCTGGGATAAATACTACTGGGTAGACCTACTGTCCTGGGATAAATACTACTGGATAGACCTACTGTCCTGGGATAAATACTACTGAATAGACCTACTGTCCTGGGATAAATACTACTGGGTAGACCTACTGTCCTGGGATAAATACTACTGGGTAGACCTACTGTCCTGGGATAAATACTACTGAATAGACCTACTGTCCTGGGATAAATACTACTGAATAGACCTACTGTCCTGGGATAAATACTACTGGATAGACCTACTGTCCTGGGATAAATACTACTGGGTAGACCTACTGTCCTGGGATAAATACTACTGGGTAGACCTACTGTCCTGGGATAAACACTACTGGATAGACCTACTGTCCTGGGATAAACACTACTGGGTAGACCTACTGTCCTGGGATAAATACTACTGAGTAGACCTACTGTCCTGGGATAAATACTAAAGATAAAATGGCGTCTCTTCCAGGTGCGTCTGGAACAGGGAATCTTGGCTGAGCCGGGTTCTGTTCTGCTCTACAAGCTGTCCAACCTGCTCAAGTTCTACCATCACACCATCAGGTAGGTAGAACCCTGACCTCTGACCCTAACCCCTGACCTCTGAACCTAACCCTAACGCTGCTCAAGTTCTACCATCACACCATCAGGTAGGTAGAACCCTGACCTCTGACCCTAACCCCTGACCTCTGAACCTAACCCTAACGCTGCTCAAGTTCTACCATCACACCATCAGGTAGGTAGAACCCTGACCTCTGACCCTAACCCCTGACCTCTGAACCTAACCCTAACCCTGCTAAATTTCAGCATCACACCATCAGGTAGCTAGATTCCACACATCACCCCAATAAGCTCTGTCCCAAACCCCCACAAAACCAGTAATCTGGTCAAGGTGGTTTAATCCCATCTCTCTCACCTTTCTAAATGCCTCTATGAAGCCTTTATACATTGTTGTTCATTTAAAGTTCACTGTTCAATGATGCTCTCTCTCTCTCTCTCTCTCTCTCTCTCTCTCTCTCTCTCTCTCTCTCTCTCTCTCTCTCTCCCCGTGATCTCTCTCTCTCTCTCTCTCTCTCTCTCTCTCTCTCTCTCTCTCTCTCTCTCTCTCTCTCTCCCGTGATATCTCTCTCTCTCTCTCTCTCTCTCTCTCTCTCTCTCTCTCTCTCTGTCACTCTCTCTGTCACTTTCTCTCTCTCTCTCTCTCTCTCTCTCTCTCTCTGTCACTGTCTCTCTCTCTCTGTCACTGTCTGTCTGTCTCTGTCTGTCTGTCTCTCTCTCTCTCTGGCTCTCTCTCTGTATCTCTCTCTGTATCTCGCTCTCTCTGTCGCTGTCTGTCTGTCTCTCTCTCTGTCTCTGTCTATCTCTGTCTCTCCCTCTCTCTCGTAGTTGTATAATAGGCACCAGTGTGGCGTCCCTGCTGATGACCATAGAAGAGATGCACATCCTAAGCAAGAAGATGTTTTTCAACAGTCTCAGTCTCCACGCTAGCAGGCTCATGGACAAGGTATGAATACGATCAGTGAACATGTACAGAGATGAACAGTTTGTACACTGAACATAAATGTAAATGCAACGTGTAAAGATTTGGTTTCATGAGATGAAGTAAAACATCCCAGAAATGTTCTATCCACACAGAAAAGGTATTTCTCTCCAATTTTGTGTACAAATATGTTTACATCCCTGTTAGTGAGCATTTCTCCTTTGCTAAGATAATCCATCCACCTGACAGGTGTGCCGTATCAAGAAGCTGATTGAACAGCATGATCATTACACAGGTGTACCTTGTGCTGGGGACAATAAAAGGCCACTCTAAAAATGTGCAGTTTTGTCACACAACACAATGCCACAGATGTCTCAAGGTTTGAGGGAGCGTGCAATTGGCATTTGCTGACTACAAGAATGTCCACTAGAGCTGTTGCCAGAGAATTGAATGTTCATTTCTCTACCATAAGCCGCCCCCAACGTCGTTTTAGAGAATTTCGCAGTACGTCCAACCAGCCTCACAACCGCAGACCTGGGTCCGGGGGGGGGGACTAATTTTGATTGGCTGGGCCTGGCTCCACCCCTGCCCAGTCATGTGAAATTCATAGATTCTGGCCTATTGAGTGATTTCGTTATATAAACTGTAAAATCTTTTGTTCAGTATAGAGGTGACTTAACTCCTGCTGTGTACATGCTGTGTACATGCTGTGTACACGCACGATGGTCCAACTTCCACATTTCTATTTAGACAAAACGTGTTGTTTCTCCACCCTCACAGACAACAGGCCTATTCCTGTAAGACAAGGTAGACCAAAATGGGTTCCTATTCACTATATAGAGCACTACTTTTGACCATGGCCCTTAGGGCTTTGGTCTAAAGTAGTGCCCTATGCAGGGAATAAGGTCACCATTTGGGACACAGCCTATGTAAACCGTTTGTGAGGAGCTGGTAGTTACTAGTTTGGGGCTGAGAAACAGCAGTCCATTTTCTCAAATTGGAGTCCAAATATCCCGGATCACGGACAGGCCTCAGTCCAAACAACACTAGCTGCTATCAGATCAATAGAATGAATCACACTAACAACCCTCAACACCTCTCTAATCTAATGGCCTTGGGTTAGGCTGCTACCTTGTTACCTTCCACACCAGCTAATACCAGGGACACTGACTTCTACTAATCAGATGTATTAGATGGAGGGAGGAGAGATGGAGAGAGGATACTTGGATAATTGGAGAGAGGAGAGATGGAGGGAGGAGAGATGGTGAGAGGAGAGATGGAGGGAGGAGAGATGGAGGGAGGAGAGATGGAGGGAGGAGAGATGGAGGGAGGAGAGATGGAGAGAGGATACTTGGAGGATTGGAGAGAGGAGAAAGAGATGGAGAGGAGGGGAGCATGGCCATGGCAACTATGAAGGAGAAACTAGATTAAGTGGTTGAATTGTTTCTCTAACCCGTCCCTCTCCTCCTACCCCTCCCTCTAACCCCTCCCTCTCCTCCTACTCCTCCCTCTAACCCCCCCTCCTCCTACCCCTCCCTCTCCTCATACCCCTCCCTCTAACCCCCTCCTCCTTCTCCCTCCAGGTGGAGCTCCCTCCTCCAGACCTGGGTCCCACCTCCTCTCTGACCCAGACCCTGGCTCTCCTGAGGGAGGTGTTGGCCTCTCATGACTCCTCTGTAGTTCCTCTGGATGCTCGCCAGGCTGACTTTGCCCAGGTAATTTCCTCTGCCCAATAGAGATGAGAGATTCATCAACCTCTCTCTAATAATAAAGGTGTCTCTCTCTCTCTGTCTCTCTCTGTCTCTCTCTCTTTCTCTCTCTCTCTCTCTCTCTCTCTCTCTCTCTCTCTCTCTCTCTCTCTCTCTCTCTCTCTCTCTCTGTCTCTCTGTTTCTCTGTCTCTCTCTCTGTCTCTCTCTCTCTGTCTGTCTGTCTGTCTGTGTCTGTCTGTCTGTCTGCTAGGTGTTGTCTTGTATCCTGGACCCCCTCCTCCAGCTGTGTACAGTGTCAGCCAGTAACCTCGGTACAGCAGACATGGCAACGTACATGGTGAACTCTCTGTATGTGATGAAGACCACCCTGGCTCTGTTTGAGTTCACTGACAAGAGGCTGGAGATGCTGGAGTTCCAGGTACTGAACTGGCAACCCTCTGTTGGAGCACTCCGGGCCAGTTTCCCAAAGACAGATGAAGCCTAGTGCTGGACTAAGGAGAGTTTAGTCCAGAACTAAGCTCAATCTGTGTCCGGGAAAATGGCCATCAGTGTTGTAGAAAAGTTGTCTGTCCCTGGACGTGCCTGAAACATGTGGATGTCGCATTATATACGTTACAGAATATATTCTATTTGATGTTTAGGCCTAATTTAGTTAATACTACTCCAGCCAGTGATTGAACTGCGTAAAGACGTGTTCTATTCCAACACAGTAGCCATAGTAACATTAAATACATGATGTATTCTGTTCCAGCACAGTAGCCATAGTAACATTAAATACATTATGTATTCTGTTCCAGAACAGTAGCCATAGTAACATTAAATACATGATGTATTCTGTTCCAGAACAGTAGCCATAGTAACATTAAATACATGATGTATTCTGTTCCAGAACAGTAGCCATAGTAACATTAAATACATGATGTATTCTGTTTCCAGCACAGTAGCCATAGTAACATTAAATACATGATGTATTCTGTTCCAGCACAGTAGCCATAGTAACATTAAATACATGATGTATTCTGTTCCAGAACAGTAGCCATAGTAACATTAAATACATGATGTATTCTGTTCCAGAACAGTAGCCATAGTAACATTAAATACATGATGTATTCTGTTCCAGCACAGTAGCCATAGTAACATTAAATACATGATGTATTCTGTTTCCAGCACAGTAGCCATAGTAACATTAAATACATGATGTATTCTGTTTCCAGAACAGTAGCCATAGTAACATTAAATACATGATGTATTCTGTTCCAGAACAGTAGCCATAGTAACATTAAATACATGATGTATTCTGTTCCAGAACAGTAGCCATAGTAACATTAAATACATGATGTATTCTGTTCCAGCACAGTAGCCATAGTAACATTAAATACATGATGTATTCTGTTCCAGAACAGTAGCCATAGTAACATTAAATACATGATGTATTCTGTTTCCAGAACAGTAGCCATAGTAACATTAAATACATGATGTATTCTGTTCCAGAACAGTAGCCATAGTAACATTAAATACATGATGTATTCTGTTCCAGAACAGTAGCCATAGTAACATTAAATACATGATGTATTCTGTTCCAGCACAGTAGCCATAGTAACATTAAATACATGATGTATTCTGTTCCAGAACAGTAGCCATAGTAACATTAAATACATGATGTATTCTGTTCCAGCACAGTAGCCATAGTAACATTAAATACATGATGTATTATGTTCCAGAACAGTAGCCATAGTAACATTAAATACATGATGTATTCTGTTCCAGAACAGTAGCCATAGTAACATTAAATACATGATGTATTCTGTTTCCAGAACAGTAGCCATAGTAACATTAAATACATGATGTATTCTGTTCCAGCACAGTAGCCATAGTAACATTAAATACATGATGTATTCTGTTCCAGCACAGTAGCCATAGTAACATTAAATACATGATGTATTCTGTTCCAGAACAGTAGCCATAGTAACATTAAATACATGATGTATTCTGTTCCAGCACAGTAGCCATAGTAACATTAAATACATGATGTATTCTGTTCCAGCACAGTAGCCATAGTAACATTAAATACATGATGTATTCTGTTCCAGCACAGTAGCCATAGTAACATTAAATACATGATGTATTCTGTTCCAGAACAGTAGCCATAGTAACATTAAATACATGATGTATTCTGTTCCAGAACAGTAGCCATAGTAACATTAAATACATGATGTATTCTGTTCCAGAACAGTAGCCATAGTAACATTAAATACATGATGTATTCTGTTCCAGAACAGTAGCCATAGTAACATTAAATACATGATGTATTCTGTTCCAGCACAGTAGCCATAGTAACATTAAATACATGATGTATTCTGTTCCAGAACAGTAGCCATAGTAACATTAAATACATGATGTATTCTGTTCCAGAACAGTAGCCATAGTAACATTAAATACATGATGTATTCTGTTCCAGAACAGTAGCCATAGTAACATTAAATACATGATGTATTCTGTTCCAGAACAGTAGCCATAGTAACATTAAATACATAATGTATTCTGTTTCCAGCACAGTAGCCATAGTAACATTAAATACATGATGTATTCTGTTCCAGCACAGTAGCCATAGTAACATTAAATACATGATGTATTCTGTTCCAGAACAGTAGCCATAGTAACATTAAATACATGATGTATTCTGTTCCAGAACAGTAGCCATAGTAACATTAAATACATGATGTATTCTGTTCCAGAACAGTAGCCATAGTAACATTAAATACATGATGTATTCTGTTCCAGCACAGTAGCCATAGTAACATTAAATACATGATGTATTCTGTTCCAGCACAGTAGCCATAGTAACATTAAATACATGATGTATTCTGTTCCAGAACAGTAGCCATAGTAACATTAAATACATGATGTATTCTGTTCCAGCACAGTAGCCATAGTAACATTAAATACATGATGTATTCTGTTCCAGCACAGTAGCCATAGTAACATTAAATACATGATGTATTCTGTTCCAGAACAGTAGCCATAGTAACATTAAATACATGATGTATTCTGTTTCCAGCACAGTAGCCATAGTAACATTAAATACATGATGTATTCTGTTCCAGAACAGTAGCCATAGTAACATTAAATACATGATGTATTCTGTTCCAGCACAGTAGCCATAGTAACATTAAATACATGATGTATTCTGTTCCAGCACAGTAGCCATAGTAACATTAAATACATGATGTATTCTGTTCCAGAACAGTAGCCATAGTAACATTAAATACATGATGTATTCTGTTTCCAGCACAGTAGCCATAGTAACATTAAATACATGATGTATTCTGTTCCAGCACAGTAGCCATAGTAACATTAAATACATGATGTATTCTGTTCCAGCACAGTAGCCATAGTAACATTAAATACATGATGTATTCTGTTCCAGAACAGTAGCCATAGTAACATTAAATACATGATGTATTCTGTTCCAGAACAGTAGCCATAGTAACATTAAATACATTACGTAAGCACCACTAATTCAAGTCATGGTTGTAAATCAATGTATGGGGGTGAACACTGTGACTATAGTAATGATACTGTTTGAAATAGTCCACAGCCCAGGTCAGTCCACATCCCAGGTCAGTCCACAGCCCAGGTCAGTCCACAGCCCAGGTCAGTCCACTGCCCAGGTCAGTCCACAGCCCAGGTCAGTCCACAGCCCAGGTCAGTCCACATCCCAGGTCAGTCCACAGCCCAGGTCAGTCCACAGCCCAGGTCAGTCCACATCCCAGGTCAGTCCACATCCCAGGTCAGTCCACATCCCAGGTCAGTCCACCGCCCAGGTCAGTCCACATCCCAGGTCAGTCCACCGCCCAGGTCAGTCCACATCCCAGGTCAGTCCACAGCCCAGGTCAGTCCACATCCCAGGTCAGTCCACAGCCCAGGTCAGTCCACATCCCAGGTCAGTCCACCGCCCAGGTCAGTCCACATCCCAGGTCAGTCCACCGCCCAGGTCAGTCCACATCCCAGGTCAGTCCACAGCCCAGGTTAGTCCACATCCCAGGTCAGTCCACCGCCCAGGTCAGTCCACCGCCCGGGTCAGTCCACCTCCCGGGTCAGTCCACCGCCCGGGTCAGTCCACCTCCCGGGTCAGTCCACCTCCCGGGTCAGTCCACCTCCCGGGTCAGTCCACATCCCGGGTCAGTCCACCGCCCGGGTCAGTCCACCGCCGGGTCAGTCCACATCCCGGGTCAGTCCACCGCCCGGGTCAGTCCACCGCCCGGGTCAGTCCACATCCGGGTCAGTCCACGCCGGGTCAGTCCACCACCGGGTCAGTCCACACCCCGGGTCAGTCCACACCCCGGGTCAGTCCACAGCCCGGGTCAGTCCACCGCCCGGGTCAGTCCACCTCCCGGGTCAGTCCACCTCCCAGGTCAGTCCACCGCCCAAGTCAGTCCACAGCCCAGGTCAGTCCACCTCCCAGGTCAGTCCACCGCCCAGGTCAGTCCACAGCCCGGGTCAGTCCACCGCCCGGGTCAGTCCACCGCCCGGGTCAGTCCACATCCCGGGTCAGTCCACCTCCCGGGTCAGTCCACCTCCCGGGTCAGTCCACCTCCCAGGTCAGTCCACCTCCCAGGTCAGTCCACAGCCCAGGTCAGTCCACATCCCAGGTTAGTCCATTGTCATGTTAGGTCAGTCCATTGTCATGTGAATGGAGCCCATTGAAGCGGGTTCTATTGTGTTGTGTTCCATACTTATTGGAGTAGATAGGATTTCTTACTGTCTTTGTCAGACAAAAGACAATCATGCTGTATTGAGAGTCACATGTATGTCAGGAGTATAATTAAGCAACAAGGCCTGAGGGGGTGTGGTATATGGCCAATATACCACGGCTAAGGACTGTTCTTATGCACGACGCAACGCAGAGTGCCTGGATACAACCCTGAGCCGTGGTATATTGGCCATGTACCACAAACCCCTGAGGTGCCTTATTGCTATGATAAACTGGTTACCAACGTAATTAGAGCAGTACAAATAAATGTTTTGTCATACCCGTGGTATATAGTCTGATATACCACGACTTTCAGCCAATCAGCATTTAGGGCTCGACCCCACCCAGTTTATAAACACTTTTACGCTGTGTGCATATGCCCCTTGGTCAAAAGTAGTGCACTGTATAGGGCATAGGGTGCCATTTGGGATGCAGTCAGTCTTCAAGAGGTATAATGTAGAGAATATTATACTGTGTTTCAGATGATGTGTGTTTGTTGTCGATGGTGGACTGTTCGTGGACAGAGTCCCACTCTATCCCTCGTTATGAGGACTTTATAATGCTGTTCAATTAGCCACGAGTGCCATTCATCTACAATAGTGACTGAGATAGACATTGTACTAGATACAGTATGTATTGTGTTAGTAGCCAGCCTGTCTGACTCTCTGGTTCCCTACTTCTCTCCTCTAATCCTCTCGTTCTCTTCTCTCCTCTCCCATCCTACCATCCTCCTCCTCCTCTCCCCTCCTACTGTCCTCTACTCCTTCTCTCCTCCTCTCCCATCCTCCTCCTCCTCTCCTCTTTTTCTCCTCTCCCATCCTACCATCCTCTCCTCCTTCTCTCCTCCTCTCCCATCCTACCGTCCTCTCCTCCTTCTCTCCTCCTCTCCCATCCTACCGTCCTCTCCTCCTTCTCTCCTCCTCTCCCATCCTACCGTCCTCTCCTCCTTCTCTCCTCCTCTCCCATCCTACCGTCCTCTCCTCCTTCTCTCCTCCTCTCCCATCCTACCGTCCTCTCCTCCTTCTCTCCTCTTCTCCCATCCTACCGTTCTCCTCCTCCTCTCCCCTCCTACCATCCTCCTCCTCCTCTTCAGATTGAAGCTCACCTGGACACTCTGATCAACGAACAGGCTTCGTTCGTTCTGACCCGTGCTGGACTGAGCTACATCTACAGCTGTGTACAACAGCACAGCCCAGAACAGGTCAGACTCACTAATCACACTCTTACTCACACACACCACACCACACACACCACACCACACACCACACCACACCACACACCACACACCACACACACAACACACCACACACCACACACCACACACCACACCACACACCACACACACAATATAGCAACAGTAGTATAGCAACAGTAGTATAGCAGCAGTAATATAGTAACAGTAATATAGCAGCAGTAGTATAGCAGCAGTAATATAGCAGCAGTAATATAGCAGCAGTAGTATATAACAGTAATATAGTAGCAGTAATATAGCAGCAGTAATATAGTAACAGTAGTATATAACAGTAATATAGCAGCAGTAATATAGCAGCAGTAATATAGCAGCAGTAGTATATAACAGTAATATAGCAGCAGTAATATAGCAGCAGTAATATAGTAACAGTAATATAGCAGCAGTAATATAGCAGCAGTAATATATAGCAGCAGTAATATAGCAGCAGTAGTATATAACAGTAATATAGCAGCAGTAATATAGCAGCAGTAATATAGCAGCAGTAATATAGCAACAGTAATATAGCAGCAGTAATGTAGCAGCAGTAATATATAACAGCAATATAGCAGCAGTAATATAGCAGCAGTAGTATATAACAGTAATATAGTAGCAGTAATATAGCAGCAGTAATATAGCAGCAGTAATATAACAGCAGTAATATAGCAGCAGTAATATATAACAGCAATATAGCAGCAGTAATATAGCAGCAGTAGTATATAACAGTAATATAGCAGCAGTAATATAGCAGCAGTAATATAGCAGCAGTAATATAGCAGCAGTAATATATAACAGCAATATGGCAGCGGTAGTATATAACGGTAATTATGGTAGCAGTAATATAGCAGCAGTAATATAGCAGCAGTAATATAGCAACAGTAATATATAACAGTAGTATAGCAGCAGTAATATAGCAACAGTAGTATAGCAGCAGTAATATAGTAACAGTAATATAGCAGCATTAGCATATAAAAGTAATATGGTAGCAGTAATATGGCAACGGTAATATAGGCAGCGGTGGTATATAGCGGTAATATGGCAGCGGTAATGTATGGCAGCAGGTAATATAGCAACAGTAATATAGCGGCGGTAATATGGCAACAGTAATATGGCAACAGTAATATAGCAGCAGTAGTATATAAAAGTAATATGGTAGCAGTAATATAGCAACAGTAATATAGCAGCAGTAGTATATAACAGTAATATAGCAGTGGTAATATAGCAGCAGTAATATAGCAACAGTAATATAGCAGCAGTAGTATATAACAGTAATATAGCAGCAGTAATATAGCAACAGTAATATAGCAGCAGTAATATAGCAGCAGTAATATAACAGCAGTAATATAGCAGAAGTAATATAGCAGCAGTAATATATAACAGCAATATAGCAGCAGTAATATAGCAGCAGTAGTATATAACAGTAATATAGTAGCAGTAATGTAGCAGCAGTAATATAGCAGCAGTAATATATAACAGCAATATAGCAGCAGTAGTATATAACAGTAATATAGTAGCAGTAATATAGCAGCAGTAATATAGCAGCAGTAATATAGCAACAGTAATATATGGCAGTGAGTATGGCAGCGGTAATATAGCAACAGTGGTATGGCAGCAGTATTATGGTAACGGTAATATGTAGCAGCATTGGCATATAAAGTAATATGG
Organism: Brachymystax lenok tsinlingensis; assembly: GCA_030435695.1. Lineage (NCBI taxonomy): Eukaryota > Metazoa > Chordata > Actinopteri > Salmoniformes > Salmonidae > Brachymystax > Brachymystax lenok. The sequence goes on along the minus strand of CM059794.1, from coordinate 41,921,224 downwards.
TGGCGGTATTATGGCAACAGTAATATGGCAGCAGGTGGTATGTAGCGGTAATATGGCAGCGGTAATGGCAACGGTAATATGGCGGCGGTAATTATGTAACGGCAATATGGCGGCGGTAATATAGCAGCGGTGGTATGTAACGGTAATATAGTAGCAGTAATATAGCAGCAGTAATATAGCAGCAGTAATATAGCAGCAGTAATATATAACAGCAATATAGCAGCAGTAGTATATAACAGTAATATAGTAGCAGTAATATAGCAGCAGTAATATAGCAGCAGTAATATAGCAACAGTAATATATAACAGTAGTATAGCAGCAGTAATATAGTAACAGTAATATAGCAGCATTAGCATATAAAAGTAACATGGTAGCAGTAATATAGCAACAGTAATATAGCAGCAGTAGTATATAGCAGTAATATAGCAGCAGTAATATAGCAGCAGTAATATAGCAACAGTAATATATGGCAGCGGTGGTATATAAAAAGTAATATGGTAGCAGTAATATAGCAACAGTAATATAGCAGCAGTGGTATATAACACGGTAATATGTGCAGCGGTAATATAGCAGCAGTAATATAGCAACAGTAATATAGCAGCAGTGGTATATAACGGTAATATGGCAGCAGTAATATAGCAACAGTAATGATAGCAACGGTAATATGGCAGCAGTGGTATATAACGGTAATATGGCAGCAGTAGTATGGCAGGCAGGTAATATAGCAACAGGTAATATGGCAGCAGTAATATAGCAACAGTAATATAGCAGCAGTATTATAGCAACAGTAATATAGCAGCAGTAATATATAACAGCAATATAGCAGCAGTAGTATATAACAGTAATATAGTAGCAGTAATATAGGCAGCGGTAATATGGCAGCGGTAATATGGCAACAGTAATATAGGCAACAGTAATGTGGCAACGGTAATATAGCAGCAGTAGTATATAAAAGTAATATGGTAGCAGTAATATAGCAACAGTAATATATAGCAGCAGTAGTATATAACAGTAATATAGTAGCAGTAATATAGCAGCAGTAATATAGCAGCAGTAATATAGCAACAGTAATATAGCAGCAGTAGTATAGCAGCAGTAGTATAGCAGCAGTAGTATAGCAGCAGTAGTATTCCAACAGTAATATAGCAGCAGTAATATAGCAACAGTAATATAGCAGCAGTAATATAGCAGCAGTAGTATATAACAGTAATATATTGACCAAATACTTATTTTCCACCATAATTTGCAAATAAATTCATAAACAATACTACAATGTGATTTTCTGGATTTTTTTTCCTCATTTTGTCTGTCATAGTTGAAGTGTACCTATGATGAAAATTATAGGCCTCTCTCATCTTTTTAAGTGAGAGAACTTGCACAATTGGTGGCTGACTAAATACTTTTTTGCCCAACTGTAGCAGCAGTAATATAGCAGCAGTAATATAGCAGCAGTAGTATAGCAGCAGTAATATAGCAACAGTAATATAGCAGCAGTAATATAGCAGCAGTAATATAGCAGCAGTAATATAGCAAAAGTAGTATAGCAGCAGTACTATAACAGCAGTAATATAGCAGCAGTAATATAGCAACAGTAATATAGCAGCAGTAATATAGCAAAAGTAATATAGCAAAGTAATATAGCAACATTGATATAGTAACAGTAGTATAGCAGCAGTAATATAGCAGCAGTAATGTGGCAATAATATAGCAGCAGTAATATGGCAGCAGTAATATGGTAACAGTAATATAACACTAGTAATATAGTAACGGTAATATAGCAGCAGTAATATAGTAACAGTAGTATTGCAGCAGTATTATGGCAGCAGTAATGGCAACAGTAATATGGCAACAGTAATATAGCAGCGGTAATATAACAGCAGGTAGTATAGCAGCGGTGGTTATGGCAGCAGTGGTATGGCAGCAGTGAGTATAGCAGCGGTAATATGGCAAAGTAATATGGCAGCAGTAATATATTAACGGTAGTATGGCAACAGTGGTATAGCAGCAGTAATATGGTAACAGTAATATAGCAGCAGTAGTATATAAAGTAATATGGTAGCAGTAATATAGCAACAGTAATATAGCAGCAGTAGTATATAGCAGTAATATGGCAGCGGTCATATAGCCGGCAGCGATATAGCAGCAGTAATATAGCAACAGTAATATGGCAGCAGTAGTATATAAAGTAATATGGTAGCAGTAATATGGCAACAGTAATATAGCAGCAGTAGTATATAACAGTAATATAGCAGCAGTAATATAGCAGCGGTAATATAGCAGCAGTAATATAGCAACAGTAATATAGCAGCTGTAATATAGCAGCAGTAGTATAGCAGCAGTAATATAGCAGCAGTAGTATATAGCAGTAGTATATAGCAGTAATATAGCAGCAGTAATATAGCAGCAGTAATATAGCAACAGTAGTATAGCAGCAGTAATATAGCAAAAGTAGTATAGCAGCAGTACTATGGCAGCGGTAATATGCAGCGGTAATATAGCAACAGTAATATAGCAGCAGTAATATAGGCAAAGTAATATAGCAAAGTAATATAGCAACAGTAATATGGTAACAGTGGTATGGCAGCGGTAATATGGCAGCGGTAATATAGCAGCAATAATCTGGCAGCGGTAATATAGCAGCGGTAATATGGTAACAATAATATAACACTGGTAATATAGTAACAGTAATATAGCAGCAGTAATATAGCAGCAGTAATATAGTAACAGTAGTATTGCAACAGTAATATAGCAGCAGTAATATAGCAGCAGTAATATAGCAACAGTAATATAGCAACAGTAATATGGCAGCGGTAATATAGCAGGCGGTGGTATGGCAGCGGTGGTATGGCAGGCGGTATTATGGCAGGCAGTAATATGGCAGCGGTAATATATTAACGGTGGTATAGCAACAGTGGTATGGCAGCAGTAATATAGTAACGGTAATATGGCAGCAGTGAGTATGTAAAGTAATATGGTAGCAGTAATATAGCAACAGTAATAGCAACAGTAATATGGCAGCGGTGGTATATAGCAGTAATATGGCAGCAGTAATATAGCAACAGTAATATAGCAACAGTAATATAGCAGCAGTGGTATATAAAGTAATATGGTGGCAGTAATATAGCAACAGTAATATGGCAGCGGTGGTATGTAACGGTAATATGGCAACGGTAATATGGCAGCAGTGGTATATAAAGTAATATGGTAGCAGTAATATGGCAACGGTAATATGGCAGCAGTGGTATGTAACGGTAATATAGTAGCGGTAATATAGCAGCGGTAATATGGCAACAGTAATATGGCAGCGGTGGTATGGCAGCGGTGGTATGGCGGCGGTGGTATGGCGGCAGTGGTATGGCAGCGGTAATGGCAGCAGTGGTATGTATAACGGTAATATGGTGTCGGTAATATGGCAGGCGGTAATATTGCAACAGTATTATGCAGCGTAATATGGCAACAGTAATATAGCAGCGGTAATGTATGGCAACGGTGGTATGGCGGCGGTGGTATGGCGGCGGTAATATGGCAGCGGTGGTGTATAACGGTAATATGGTGTCGGTATTATGGCAGCGGTAATAATGGCAACGGTAATATGGCAGGCGGTAATATGGCAGCGGTGGTATGGCAGGCGGTGAGTATGGCAGCGGTGGTATGGCAGGCGGTGGTATGGCGGCGGTAATTATGGCGGCGGTAATATGGCGGCGGTGGTATGGCAGCGGTAATGGCAACGGTAATATGGCGGCGGTAATGGCAACGGTAATATGGCAGCGGTAATTGGCGGCGGTAATATGGCAGGCGGTAATATGGCGGCGGTGGTATGGCAGCGGTGGTATGGCGGCAGATAATATGGCAACGGTGGTATGGCGGCGGTAATATGGCGGCTGTAATATGGCGGCAGTGGTATGGCAGCGGTAATATGGCAGCGGTATATGGCGGTGGTATATGGCGGTAATATGGCAGGCAGTAATATGGCAGCGGTAATATAGCAACAGTGGTATGGCAGCGGTAATATGGCAAAGTGAGTATGGCAGCGGTACTATAACAGCGGTAATATGGCAGCGGTAATATGGCAACAGTAATATATGGCAGCAGTAATATATGGCAAAGTTATATAGCAAAGTAATATAGCAACAGTAATATAGTAACAGGTGGTATAGCAGCGGTAATATGGCAGCAGTAATATGGCAGCAATAATATAGCGGCGGTAATATGGCAGCAGTAATATAGTAACAGTAATATAACACTGGTAATATAGTAACAGTAATATGGCAGCAGTAATATGGCAGCGGTAATATGGTAACGGTAGTATTGCAGCAGTAATATAGCAGCAGTAATATAGCAGCAGTAATATGGCAACGGTAATATAGCAACGGTAATATGGCAGCGGTAATATAGCGGCGGTGGTATGGCAGCGGTGAGTATGGCGGCGGTGTTATGGCAGCGGTAATATGGCAGCGAGTAATATGTTAACGGTGGTATGGCAACAGTGGTATGGCAGGCGGTAATATAGCAACGGTAATATAGCAGCGGTGGTATGTGAAAGTAATATGGTGCGGTAATATGGCAACAGTAATATAGCAACAGTAATATGGCAGGCAGTGGTATATAGCAGTAATATGGCAGCAGTAATATAGCAACAGTAATATGGCAACAGTAATATGGCAACGGTAATATAGCAGCGGTGGTATATAAAAGTAATATGGTAGCAGTAATATAGCAACAGTAATATTGCAGCAGTAGTATATAACAGTAATATAGCAACAGTAATATAGCAGCAGTAGTATATAAAAGTAATATGGTAGCAGTAATATAGCAGCAGTAGTATATAACAGTAATATAGTAGCGGTAATATGGCAGCAGTAATATAGCAGCAGGTAATATAGCAACAGTAATATAGCAGCAGTAGGTATGGCAGCAGGTGGTATAGCAGCAGTAGTATGGCAGCAGTAATATAGCAGCAGTAGTATATAACGGTAATATAGTATCGGTAATATATGGCAGCAGTAATATGGCAACGGTAATATAGCAGCGGTAATATAGCAACAGTAATATAGCAGCAGTAATATGGCAACAGGTAGTATAGCAGCAGTAGGTATGGCAGCAGTAATATAGCAGCAGTAGTATATAACAGTAATATAGTATCGGTAATATAGCAACAGTAATATAGCAGCAGTAATATAGCAGCAGTAGTATAGCAGCAGTAGTATGGCAGCAGTAGTATGGCAGCAGTAATATAGCAACAGTAATATGGCAGCAGTAGTATATAACAGTAATATATTGACCAAATACTTATTTTCCACCATAATTTGCAAATAAATTCATAAAATCCTACAATGTGGTTTTCTGAATTTTTTCCCTCATTTGTCTGTCATAGTTGAAGTGTACCTATGATGAAAATTACAGGCCTCTCTCATCTTTTAAGTGAGAGAACTTGCACAATTGGTGGCTGACTAAATACTTTTTTGCCCAACTGTAGCAGCAGTAATATAGCAGCAGTAGTATAGCAGCAGTAATATAGCAGCAGTAGTATATAGCAGTAATATAGCAGCAGTAATATAGCAGCAGTAGTATAGCAACAGTAGTATAGCAGCAGTAATATAGCAGCTGTAATATAGCAGCAGTAGTATATAGCAGTAATATAGCAGCAGTAATATAGCAGCAGTAATATAGCAGCAGTAATATAGCAACAGTAGTATAGCAGCAGTAATATAGCAGCAGTACTATAGCAGCAGTAATATAGCAGCAGTAATATAGCAACAGTAATATAGCAGCAGTAATATAGCAAAAGTAATATAGCAAAAGTAATATAGCAACAGTAATATAGTAACAGTAGTATAGCAGCAGTAATATAGCAGCAGTAATATAGCAGCAATAATATAGCAGCAGTAATATAGCAGCAGTAATATAGTAACAGTAATATAACACTAGTAATATAGTAACAGTAATATAGCAGCTGTAATATAGCAGCAGTAATATAGTAACAGTAGTATTGCAACAGTAATATAGCAGCAGTAATATAGCAGCAGTAATATAGCAGCAGTAATATAGCAGCAGTAGTATAGCAGCAGTAGTATAGCAGCAGTAATATAGCAACAGTAATATAGCAGCAGTAATATAGCAGCAGTAATATAGCAACAGTAATATAGCAGCAGTAATATAGCAGCAGTAGTATATAACAGTAATATATTGACCAAATACTTATTTTCCACCATAATTTGCAAATAAATTCATAAACAATACTACAATGTGATTTTCTGGATTTTTTTTCCTCATTTTGTCTGTCATAGTTGAAGTGTACCTATGATGAAAATTACAGGCCTCTCTCATCTTTTTAAGTGAGAGAACTTGCACTGGTGGTGGCTGACTAAATACTTTTTGCCCAACTGTAGCAGCAGTAATATAGCAGCAGTAGTATAGCAGCAGTAATATAGCAACAGTAATATAGCAGCAGTAATATAGCAGCAGTAATATAGCAGCAGTAATATAGCAAAGTAGTATAGCAGCAGTACTATAAAAGCAGTAATATAGCAGCAGTAATATAGCAACAGTAATATAGCAGCAGTAATATAGCAAAAGTAATATAGCAAAAGTAATATAGCAACATTGATATAGTAACAGTAGTATAGCAGCAGTAATATAGCAGCAGTAATATAGCAGCAATAATATAGCAGCAGTAATATAGCAGCAGTAATATAGTAACAGTAATATAACACTAGTAATATAGTAACAGTAATATAGCAGCAGTAATATAGTAACAGTAGTATTGCAACAGTATTATAGCAGCAGTAATATAGCAACAGTAATATAGCAACAGTAATATAGCAGCAGTAATATAACAGCAGTAGTATAGCAGCAGTAGTATAGCAGCAGTAGTATAGCAGCAGTAGTATAGCAGCAGTAATATAGCAAAAGTAATATAGCAGCAGTAATATATTAACAGTAGTATAGCAACAGTAGTATAGCAGCAGTAATATAGTAACAGTAATATAGCAGCAGTAGTATATAAAAGTAATATGGTAGCAGTAATATAGCAACAGTAATATAGCAGCAGTAGTATATAGCAGTAATATAGCAGCAGTCATATAGCAACAGTAATATAGCAGCAGTAATATAGCAACAGTAATATAGCAACAGTAATATAGCAGCAGTAGTATATAAAAGTAATATGGTAGCAGTAATATAGCAACAGTAATATAGCAGCAGTAGTATATAACAGTAATATAGTAGCAGTAATATAGCAGCGGTAATATAGCAGCAGTAATATAGCAACAGTAATATAGCAGCAGTAGTATATAACAGTAATACAGCAGCAGTAATATAGCAACAGTAATATAGCAGCAGTAGTATATAACAGTAATATAGCAACAGTAATATAGCAGCAGTAGTATATAAAAGTAATATGGTAGCAGTAATATTGCAACAGTAATATAGCAGCAGTAGTATATAACAGTAATATAGTAGCGGTAATATAGTAGCGGTAATATAGCAACAGTAATATAGCAGCAGTAATATAGCAACAGTAATATAGCAACAGTAATATTGCAGCAGTAATATAGCAACAGTAGTATAGCAGTAGTATAGCAGCAGTAGTATAGCAGCAGTAATATAGCAGCAGTAATATAGCAACAGTAATATAGCAGCAGTAGTATATAACAGTAATATATTGACCAAATACTTATTTTCCACCATAATTTGCAAATAAATTCATAAAAAATCCTACAATGTGATTTTCTGAATTTTTTCCCCTCATTTTGTCTGTCATAGTTGAAGTGTACCTATGATGAAAATTTACAGGCCTCTCTCATCTTTTTAAGTGAGAGAACTTGCAGTGGTGGCTGACTAAATACTTTTTGCCCAACTGTAGCAGCAGTAATATAGCAGCAGTAATATAGCAGCAGTAGTATAGCAGCAGTAATATAGCAACAGTAATATAGCAGCAGTAATATAGCAACAGTAATATAGCAGCAGTAATATAGCAGCAGTAATATAGCAGCAGTAGTATAGCAGCAGTAGTATAGCAGCAGTAGAAAGCAGCAGTAATATAGCAACAGTAGTATAGCAGCAGTAATATAGCAGCAGTAGTATAGCAGCAGTAGTATAGCAGCAGTAATATAGCAGCAGTAGTATATAGCAGTAGTATATAGCAGTAATATAGCAGCAGTAATATAGCAGCAGTAATATAGCAACAGTAGTATAGCAGCAGTAATATAGCAAAAGTAGTATAGCAGCAGTACTATAACAGCAGTAATATAGCAACAGTAATATAGCAGCAGTAATATAGCAAAAGTAATATAGCAAAAGTAATATAGCAACAGTAATATAGTAACGGTGTATGGCAGCGGTAATATGGCAGCAGTAATATGGCAGCGGTAATATAGCGGCAGTAATATGGCAGCAGTAATATAGGTAACAGTAATATAACACTGGTAATATGGTAACAGTAATATGGCAGCGGTAATATAGCAGCGGTAATATAGTAACAGTAGTATTGCAGCAGTAATATGGCAGCGGTAATATAGCAGCGGTAATATGGCAACAGTAATATGGCAACGGTAATATAGCAGCAGTAATATGGCAGCGGTGGTATGGCAGCGGTAGTATGGCAGCGGTATTATGGCAGCGGTAATATGGCAGGCGTAATATATTAACGGTAGGTATGGCAACAGTAGTATAGCAGCAGTAATATAGTAACAGTAATATGGCAGCGGTGGTATATGAAAGTAATATGGTAGCAGTAATATAGCAACAGTAATATGGCAACAGTAATATGGCAGCAGTGGTATATAGCAGTAATATGGCAGCGGTAATATGGCAACAGTAATATAGCAACAGGTAATATAGCAACAGTAATATAGCAGCAGTGGTATATAAAGTAATATGGTAGCAGTAATGGCAACAGTAATATGGCAGCAGTGGTATATAACAGTAATATAGCAACGGTAATATAGCAGCAGTGGTATATAAAGTAATATGGTGGCAGTAATATGGCAACAGTAATATAGCAGCGGTGGTATATAACAGTAATATAGTGGCGGTAATATGGCAGCAGTAATATAGCAGCAGTAATATGGCAACGGTAATATGGCAGCAGTGGTATAGGCAGCGGTGAGTATGGCAGCGGTGGTATGGCAGGCGGTAATATGGCAGCGGTAATATGGCGGCAGGTAATATGGCAACGGTAATATGGCGGCGGTGGTATGGCAGCGGTGGTATGGCGGCAGTGGTATGGCGGCAGGTAATATGGCAGCGGTGGTATGTAACGGTAATATGGTATCGGTATCGATTATAGCGGTAATATGGCGGCGGTAATGGCAACGGTAATATGGCAGCGGTAATATGGCAACGGTAATATGGCGGCGGTAATATGGCAACGGTGGTATGGCGGCAGTGGTATGGCAGCGGTAATATAGCAGCGGTGGTATATAACGGTAATGGTATCGGTAATTATGGCAGCAGTAATATGGCAACGGTAATGCGCGGCGGTAATATGGCGGCAGTGGTATGGCGGCAGTGGTATGGCAGCGGTGGTATGGCAGCAGTGGTATGGCAGCGGTAATATGGCAGCGGTGAGTATGGCAGCAGTAATATGGCAACAGTAATATGGCAGGCGGTAATATGGCAACGGTATTATGGCAGCGGTAATATGGCGGCGGTAATATGGCAGCAGTGGTATGGCAGCAGGTGGTATGGCAGCGGTGAAGCAGCAGTAATATGGCAACAGTGGTATGGCAGCGGTAATATGGCAGCGGTGAGTATGGCAGCAGTGGTATGGCAGCGGTAATATGGCAGCGGTGGTATATGGCGGTGGTATATGGCGGTGGTATATGGCGGTAATATGGCAGCGGTAATGGCAGCGGTAATATGGCAAAGTGGTATGGCAGCGGTGCTATAACAGGCGGTAATATGGCAACAGTAATATGGCAGCGGTAATATGGCAAAGTAATATAGCAAAGTAATGGCAACGGTAATATGGTAACGGTGGTATGGCAGCGGTAATATGGCGGCGGTAATATGGCAGCAATAATGGCAGCAGTAATATGGCGGCGGTAATATGGTAACGGTAATATAACACTGGTAATATATGGTAACGGTAATATGGCAGCGGTAATATGGCAGCGGTAATATAGTAACAGTAGTATTGCAACGGTAATATGGCAGCGGTAATATGGCAGCAGTAATGGCAACAGTAATATAGCAACAGTAATATAGCAGCAGTAATATAGCAGCAGTAGTATAGCAGCAGTAGTATAGCAGCAGTATTATAGCAGCAGTAATATAGCAGCAGTAATATATTAACAGTAGTATAGCAACAGTAGTATAGCAGCAGTAATATAGTAACAGTAATATAGCAGCAGTAGTATATGAAAGTAATATGGTAGCAGTAATATAGCAACAGTAATATAGCAACAGTAATATAGCAGCAGTAGTATATAGCAGTAATATAGCAGCAGTAATATAGCAACAGTAATATAGCAACAGTAATATAGCAACAGTAATATAGCAGCAGTAGTATATAAAAGTAATATGGTAGCAGTAATATAGCAACAGTAATATAGCAGCAGTAGTATATAACAGTAATATAGCAACAGTAATATAGCAGCAGTAGTATATAAAAGTAATATGGTAGCAGTAATATAGGCAACAGTAATATAGCAGCGGTGGTATATAACGGTAATATGGTGGCGGTAATATGGCAGCGGTAATATATGGCAGCGGTAATATGGCAACGGTAATATAGCAGCGGTGGTATGGCAGCAGTGGTATGGCAGCGGTGGTATGGCAGCGGTAATATGGCAGCGGTAATATGGCAGCGGTAATATGGCAACGGTAATATGGCAGCGGTGGTATGGCAGCGGTAGGTATGGCAGCGGTGAGTATGGCAGCGGTAATATGGCAGTGGTATATAACGGTAATATAGTATCGGTTAATATAGCAGCAGTAATATAGCAACAGTAATATAGGCAGCAGTAATATAGCAACAGTAATATAGCAGCGGTAATATAGCAACAGTAGTATGGCAGCAGTGAGTATGGCAGCGGTAATATAGCAGCAGTGGTATATAACAGTAATATAGTATCGGTAATATAGCAGCAGTAATATAGCAACAGTAATATAGCAGCAGTAATATAGCAGCAGTAGTATAGCAGCAGTAGTATAGCAGCAGTAGTATAGCAGCAGTAGTATATAACAGTAATATATTGACCAAATACTTATTTTCCACCATAATTTGCAAATAAATTCATAAAAAATCCTACAATGTGATTTTCTGAATTTTTTTCCCTCATTTCGTCTGTCATAGTTGAAGTGTACCTATGATGAAAATTACAGGCCTCTCTCATCTTTTAAGTGAGAGAACTTTGCACAATTGGTGGCTGACTAAATACTTTTGCCCAACTGTAGCAGCAGTAATATAGCAGCAGTAGTATAGCAGCAGTAATATAGGCAGCAGTAGTATATAGCAGTATATAGCAGCAGTAATATAGCAGCAGTAATATAGCAGCAGTAATATAGGCAGCTGTAATATGGCAGCAGTGGTAATATAGGCAGTAATATAGCAGCAGTAATATAGCAGCAGTAATATAGCAGCAGTAATATGGCAACAGGTAATATAGCAAAGTAATATAGGCAGCAGTGCTATAGCAGCGGTAATATATATAGGCAGCAGTAATATAGCAACAGGTAATATAGGCAGCGGTAGTAATGTAACAGCGTAATATAGCAAAGTAATATATGGCAACAGTAATATGGCAACAGTAATATAGCAGCAGTAATATGGCAGCAGTAATATAGCAGCAGTAATATGGCAGCAGTAATATGGCAGCAGTAATATGGTAACGGTATAGCAGCAGTAATATAGTAACAGTAATATGGCAGCTGTAATATAGCAGCAGTAATATAGTAACGGTAGTATTGCAGCGGTAATATAGCAGCAGTAATATAGCAGCGGTAATATGGCAACAGTAATATAGCAGCGGTAATATAGCAGCAGTAGTATAGCAGCAGTATATGGCAGCGGTAATATAGCAGCAGTAATATGGCAGCAGTAATATATGGCAACGGTAATATGGCAGCGGTAATATAGCAGCGGTAATATGGCAGCGGTAATATGGCAGCTGGTATGGCAGCAGTGGTAGTATGGCAACGGTAATATGGCGGCGGTAATATGGCAGCGGTAATATGGCAACGGTGGTATGGCAGCGGTAATATGGCAAAAGTGGTATGGCAGCGGTGCTATGGCAGCGGTAATATGGCGGCGGTAATATGGCAACGGTAATGGCGGCGGTATGTATGGCAAAGTAATGTATGGCAGCGGTAATGTGTATGGCAACGGTATTATGGCGGCGGTAATATAGGCAGCGGTAATATGGCAGCAGTAATGTAGCGGCAATAATATAGCAGCAGTAATATGGCGGCGGTAATATAGGCGGCGGTAATGTATGGCAACAGTAATATAGCAGCAGTATTATGGCAGCAATGTATAGCGGCAGTAATATGGCAGCAGCGGTAATATGGCAGCGGTAATATAGCAACAGTAATATAGCAGCAGTAATATAGCAGCAGGTAATATGGCAGCAGTAATATGGCAGCAAAGTAGTATATGGCAAAGTAATGGCAGTATTATGGCAGTAATGCAGTAATATGCAGCAGTAATATAGCAACAGTAATATAGCAGCAATAATATAGCAACAGTAATATAGCAGCGGTAATATGGCAGCAGTAATATAGTAACAGTGAGTATGGCAGCAGTAATATGGCAGCAGTGGTATATGGCAACGGTAATATAGCAGTAATATATGGCAACGGTAATATGGCAGCAGTAATATGGTAACGGTAATATGGCAACGGTAATATAGCAGCGGTAATATAGCAGCGGTAATATGGCAACGGTAATATAGGCAACAGTGGTATGGCGGCGGTGGTATGGCAACGGTAATATGGCAGCGGTAATATGGCAACGGTAATATGGCGGCGGTAATATGTGGCAGTAGCGGTAGTATATGGCGGCGGTAATGTAGCGGCGGTAATTATGGCAGCGGTGGTATGGCAGCAGTAGTATAGGCAACAGTAAGTATGGCAACAGTAATATGGCAGCAGTGGTATAGCAGCGGTAATATGGCAGCGGTAATATAGCACAGTAATATAGCAACAGTAATATAGCAGCGGTAATATAGCAGCATATAACAGTAATATAGCAGCAGTAATATAGCAACAGTAGTATATAAAAGTAATATGGTAGCAGTAATATAGCAACAGTAATATAGCAGCAGTAGTATATAACAGTAATATAGCAACAGTAATATAGCAGCAGTAGTATATAAAAGTAATATGGTAGCAGTAATATAGCAACAGTAATATAGCAGCAGTAGTATATAACAGTAATATAGTAGCGGTAATATAGCAGCAGTAATATAGCAGCAGTAATATAGCAACAGTAATATAGCAGCAGTAATATAGCAACAGTAGTATAGCAGCAGTAGTATAGCAGCAGTAGTATATAACAGTAATATAGTATCGGTAATATAGCAGCAGTAATATAGCAACAGTAATATAGCAGCAGTAATATAGCAACAGTAATATAGCAGCAGTAATATAGCAACAGTAGTATAGCAGCAGTAGTATAGCAGCAGTAATATAGCAGCAGTAGTATATAACAGTAATATAGTATCGGTAATATAGCAGCAGTAATATAGCAACAGTAATATAGCAGCAGTAATATAGCAGCAGTAATATAGCAACAGTAGTATAGCAGCAGTAGTATAGCAGCAGTAATATAGCAACAGTAATATAGCAGCAGTAGTATATAACAGTAATATATTGACCAAATACTTATTTTCCACCATAATTTGCAAATAAATTCATAAAAAATCCTACAATGTGATTTTCTGATTTTTTTCCCTCATTTTGTCTGTCATAGTTGAAGTGTACCTATGATGAAAATTACAGGCCTCTCTCATCTTTTTAAGTGAGAGAACTTGCACAATTGGTGGCTGACTAAATACATTTTTGCCCAACTGTAGCAGCAGTAATATAGCAGCAGTAGTATAGCAGCAGTAATATAGCAACAGTAATATAGCAGCAGTAATATAGCAACAGTAATATAGCAGCAGTAATATAGCAGCAGTAATATAGTAACAGTAATATAGCAGCAGTAATATAGCAGCAGTAATATAGCAACAGTAATATAGCAGCAGTATTATAGTAATAGTAATATGGCAGCAGTAATATAGCAGCATTATTATAGTAACAGTAATATGGCAGAAGTAATATGGCAACAGTAATATAGCAGCGGTATTATAGTAACAGTAATATAGCAGCAGTAATATAGCAACAGTATTATAGTAACAGTAATATAGGCAGCAGTAACATGGCAGCGGTATTATGGTAATAGTAATATAACAGCAGTAATATGGCAGCAGTATTATAGTAACGGTAATATAGCAACGGTATTATAGTAACAGTAATATGGCAGCGGTAATATAGCAACAGTAATATGGCAGCGGTAATATAGCAGCGGTAATATAGCAACAGTAATATGGCAGCGGTATTATGGTAACGGTAATATGGCAGCGGTAATATGGCAACAGTATTATGGTAACGGTAATATGGCAGCAGTAATGTAGCAACAGTAATATAGCAGCAGTATTATAGTAATAGTAATATAGCAGCGGTAATATGGCAGCAGTATTATAGTAACAGTAATATGGCAGCGGTAATATGGCAACAGTAATATAGCAGCAGTATTATAGTAACAGTAATATAGCAGCAGTAATATAGCAACGGTGTTATGGTAACGGTAATATGGCAGCAGTAATATGGCAACGGTAATATGGCGGTAATATAGCAGCAGTAATATAGTAATAGTAATATGGCAGCGGTAATATAGCAGCATTATTATGGTAACGGTAATATGGCAGAGTAATATGGCAACGGTATTATGGCAGCGGTATTATGGTAACGGTAATATAGCAACGGTAATATGGCAGGCGGTGGTATGGCAACGGTAATATGGCTGCGGTAGTATTGCAACAGTAATGTGGCAGCAGTAATATGGCAACAGTATTTTAGTAACGGTAATATAGCAGCGGTAATATAGCAGCAGTAATATGGCAGCAGTAATATGGCAACAGTAATATAGCAGCAGTATTATGGTAATAGTAATATGGCAGCGGTAATATGGCAGCATTATTATAGTAACAGTAATATGGCAGCAGTAATATGGCAACAGTAATATGGCAGCGGTATTATAGTAACAGTAATATAGGCGGCAGTAATATAGCAACAGTATTATGGTAACAGTAATATGGCAGCAGGTAACATAGCAGCAGTATATAGCAACAGTAATATAGCAACGGTAATATAGCAGCAGTATTATAGTAATAGTAATATAACAGCAGTAATATAGCAGCAGTATTATAGTAACAGTAATATAGCAACAGTATTATAGTAACAGTAATATAGCAGCAGTAATATTGCAGCAGTAATATAGCAACAGTAATATAGCAGCAGTAATATGGCAGCGGTAATATAGCAACAGTAATATAGCAGCAGTTATTATAGTAACAGTAATATAGCAGCAGTAATATAGCAACAGTATTATAGTAACAGTAATATGGCAGCAGTAATATAGCAACAGTAATGTAGCAGTATTATAGTAATAGTAATATAGTAGCAGTAATATAGCAGCAGTATTATAGTAACAGTGATAATATAGCAACGGTAATATGGCAACAGTAATATGGCAGCGGTATTATGGTAACGGTAATATGGCAGCAGTAATATGGCAGCGGTATTATGGTAACGGTAATATGGCAGCGGTAATGGCAACGGTAATATAGCAGCGGTGTTATGGTAACGGTAATATGGCAGCGGTAATATGGCAGCAGTAATATAGCAACGGTATTATGGTAACAGTAATATAGCAGTAATATGGCAACAGTAATATAGCAGCAGTATTATAGTAACAGTAATATAGCAGTAATATGGCAGCAGTATTATGGTAACAGGTAATATAGCAGCGGTACAGTAATATGTAATAGCAACGTAATATGGTAACAGTAATATCTGGTAATGGCAACGGTAATATAGCAGCAGTAATATAGTAACAGTAATATAGCAACAGTAATATAGCAACAGTAATATAGCAGCAGTATTATAGTAACAGTAATATAGCAGCAGTAATATAGCAGCAGTATTATAGTAACAGTAATATAGCAGCAGTAATATAGCAACAGTAATATAGCAGCAGTATTATAGTAACAGTAATATAGCAGCAGTAATATAGCAGCAGTAATATAGCAGCAGTATTATGGCAACAGTAATATGGCAGCAGTAATATAGCAACAGTAATATAGCAGCGGTATTATAGTAACGGTAATATAGCAGCAGTAATATGGCAGCAGTATTATGGTAACGGTAATATGGCAGCGGTAATATGGCAACAGTAATATAGCAGCAGTAATATGGCAACGGTATTATATGGTAACGGTAATATGGCAGCGGTAATATGGCAGCGGTATTATAGTAACGGTAATATGGCAACGGTAATATGGCAGCGGTAATATGGCAGCGGTAATATAGTAATGGTAATATAGCAGCGGTAATATAGCAACATTATATAGGTAACAGTAATATTATGTGGCAGTAATAATGTAGCAACAGTAATATAGCAGCAGTATTATAGTAACAGTAATATAGCAGCAGTAATATAGCAGCAGTATTATAGTAACAGTAATATAGGCGGCGGTGTAATATAGCAACAGTAATATAGCAACAGTAATATAGCAACAGTATTATGGTAACAGTAATATAGCAACGGTGTTATAATGTGCAGTAATATGGCAGCAGTATTATGGTAACAGTAATATAGCAGCAGTAATATAGCAACAGTAATATAGCAGCAGTAATATAGGCAACAGTAATATAGTAATAGTAATATAGCAACAGTAATATAGCAGCAGTATTATAGTAACAGTAATATAGCAGCAGTAATATAGCAACAGTAATATAGCAACAGTATTATAGTAACAGTAATATAGCAACAGTAATATAGCAGCAGTATTATAGTAACAGTAATATAGCAGCAGTAATATAGCAACAGTATTATAGTAACAGTAATATAGCAGCAGTAATATAGCAGCAGTAATATAGCAACAGTAATATAGCAGCAGTAATATAGCAGCAGTAATATAGCAACAGTAATATAGCAACAGTAATATAGCAGCAGTATTATAGTAACAGTAATATAGCAGCAGTAATATAGCAGCGGTAATATGGCAACGTAATATGGCAACGGTAATTATGGCGGCAGTAATATAGCGGTATTATGGTAACGGTAATATAGCAGCAGTAATATAGCAACAGTATTATAGTAACAGTAATATGGCAGCGGTAATTATGGCGGTAACGGCGGTAATATAGCAACGGTAATATGGCGGCGGTAATATAGCAGCGGTAATATGGTAACGGTAATATGGCAACGGTGATTATGGCAACGGTATTATGGCAGTAATATAGCAGGCGGTAATATAGCAGCGTAATATAGCAGGTAGTATGGCAGCATGGCAGCAGTAATATAGCAGCAGTAATATGGCAACAGTAATATAGCAGCAGTATTATGGTAACAGTAATAGCAGCGGTAATATAGCAGGCGGTAATATAGCAACAGTAATATAGCAGCAGTAATATAGTAACAGTAATATAGCAGCAGTAATATAGCAGCAGTAATATAGCAGCAGTAATATAGCAGCAGTAATATAGCAGCAGTAATATAGCAGCAGTAATATAGCAACAGTAATATAGTAACAGTAATATAGCAGCGGTAATATAGCAGCAGTAATATGGCAACGGTAATATAGCAGCGGTAATATGGCAGCGGTAATATAGCAAAGTAATATAGGCAGCGGTAATATGGTAACGGTAATATGGCAGCGGTAATATAGTAATGGTAACAGTAATATGGCAGCGGTAGTAATATAACAGTAATATAGCAGCAGTAATATGGCAGTAATATAGCAACGGTAATATGGTAACGGTAATGTAGCGGCAGTAATATGGCAGCGGTATTATGGCAACGGTAATATGGCAGCGGTAATATGGCAACGGTATGTATGGCAACGGTAATATGGCAACGGTAGTATGGCAGCGGTAATATGGCAGCGGTATTATGGCAACAGTAATATAGCAGCAGTAATATAGCAACAGTAGTGTAGCAACAGTAGTGTAGCAACAGTAATATAGCAGCAGTAATATAGCAGCAGTAATATAGTAACAGTAATATAGCAGCAGTAATATAGCAGCAGTATTATAGTAATAGTAATATAGCAGCAGTAATATAGCTGCAGTATTATAGTAACAGTAATATAGCAACAGTAATGTAGCAACAGTAGTGTAGCAACAGTAATATAGCTGCAGTATTATAGTAACAGTAATATAGCAACAGTAATATAGCAACAGTAGTGTAGCAACAGTAATATAGCAGCAGTAGTATAGCAACAGTAATATAGCTGCAGTAGTATTGCAACAGTAATGTAGCAGCAGTAATATAGCAACAGTATTTTAGTAACAGTAATATAGCAGCAGTAATATAGTAACAGTAATATAGCAGCAGTAATATAGCAGCAGTAATATGGCGGCGGTAATATAGCAACGGTAATATGGCAGCGGTATTATAGTAACGGTAATATGGCGGCGGTAATGTAGCAGCATTATTATGGTAACGGTAATATAGCAGCGGTAACATGGCAGCGGTAATATGGCAACGGTAATATGGCAACGGTAATATAGCAGCAGTATTATAGTAATAGTAATATAGCAGCAGTAATATAGCAGCAGTAATATAGTAACAGTAATATAGCAGCAGTAATATAGCAGCAGTAATATAGCAGCAGTAATATAGCAACAGTAATATAGCAGCAGTATTATAGTAATAGTAATATAGCAGCAGTAATATAGCAGCATTATTATAGTAACAGTAATATAGCAGAAGTAATATAGCAACAGTAATATAGCAGCAGTATTATAGTAACAGTAATATAGCAGCAGTAATATAGCAACAGTATTATAGTAACAGTAATATAGCAGCAGTAACATAGCAGCAGTAATATAGCAGCAGTATTATAGTAACAGTAATATAGCAGCAGTAATATAGCAACAGTAATATAGCAACAGTAATATGGCAGCAGTATTATAGTAATAGTAATATAGCAGCAGTAATATAGCAGCGGTATTATGGTAACAGTAATATGGCAGCGGTAATATGGTAACGGTAATATAGCAACGGTAATATGGCAGCGGTAATATGGCAACGGTAATATGGCAGCGGTAATATAGCGGCAGTAATATGGCAGCGGTATTATGGTAACGGTAATATGGCAACGGTAATATGGCAGCGGTATTATGGTAACGGTAATATGGCAGCGGTAATATGGCAACGGTATTATGGTAACGGTAATATGGCAGCGGTAATATGGCAACGGTAATATGGCAGCAGTATTATAGTAACGGTAATATAGCAGCAGTAATATAGCAGCAGTATTATAGTAACAGTAATATAGCAACAGTAATATGGCAACGGTAATATAGCAGCGGTATTATAGTAACGGTAATATAGCAGCAGTAATATAGCAACAGTGTTATAGTAACGGTAATATAGCAGCAGTAATATAGCAGCAGGTAATATAGCAAATGTAATATAGCAACAGTAATATAGTAATAGTAATATAGCAGCAGTAATATAGCAGCATTATTATAGTAACAGTAATATAGCAGAAGTAATATAGCAACAGTAATATAGCAGCAGTATTATAGTAACAGTAATATAGCAGCAGTAATATAGCAGCAGTATTATAGTAACAGTAATATAGCAGCGGTAATATAGCAACGGTAATATGGCAACAGTATTATAGTAACAGTAATATAGCAGCAGTAATATAGCAACAGTGTTATAGTAACAGTAATATAGCAGCAGTAATATAGCAACAGTAATATAGCAACAGTAATATAGCAGCAGTATTATAGTAATAGTAATATAGCAGCAGTAATATAGCAGCATTATTATAGTAACAGTAATATAGCAGAAGTAATATAGCAACAGTAATATGGCAGCGGTATTATAGTAACAGTAATATAGCAGCAGTAATATAGCAACAGTATTATAGTAACAGTAATATAGCAGCAGTAACATAGCAGCAGTAATATAGCAACAGTAATATAGCAACAGTAATATAGCAGCAGTATTATAGTAATAGTAATATAACAGCAGTAATATAGCAGCAGTATTATAGTAACAGTAATATAGCAACAGTATTATAGTAACAGTATTATAGTAACAGTAATATAGCAGCAGTAATATAGCAGCAGTAATATAGCAACAGTAATATAGCAGCAGTAATATAGCAGCAGTAATATAGCAGCAGTAATATAGCAACAGTAATATAGCAGCGGTATTATGGTAACAGTAATATAGCAGCAGTAATATAGCAACAGTATTATAGTAACAGTAATATGGCTGCAGGTAATTATAGTAACGGTAATATGGCAACGGTAATATAGCAGCGGTTATAGCATAATATAGCAGCGGTAATATGGCAACAGTATTATGGCAACGGTAATATGGCAGCAGTAATATGGCAACGGTAATATAGCAGCGGTAATATAGCGGTAACAGTAATATAATAATGGCAGCGGTAATATGGCAGCGGTAATATGGTAACGGTAATATGGCAGCGGTAATATAGCAACGGTAATATGGCAGCGGTATTATGGTAACGGTAATATAGCAGCAGTAATTATGGCAGCGGTATTATAGTAACAGTAATATGGCAGCATTATTATAGTAACGGTAATATGGCAGCGGTAATATGAGCGGTAATGGCAGCGGTAATATGGCAACAGTAATATGGCAGCGGTAATATAGCAGCAGTAATATGGCAGCAGTAATATAGCAGCAGTGTATTATAGTAACGGTAATATGGCAGCAGTAATATAGCAGCAGTATTATAGTAACAGTAATATAGCAGCAGTAATATAGCAACAGTAATATAGCAGCAGTAATATAGTAACAGTAATATAGCAGCAGTAATATAGCAACAGTATTATAGTAACAGTAATATAGCAGCAGTAATGTAGCAACAGTAATATAGCAGCAGTATTATAGTAATAGTAATATAGCAGCAGTAATATAGCAGCAGTATTATAGTAACAGTAATATAGCAGCAGTAATATAGCAACAGTAATATAGCAGCAGTATTATAGTAACAGTAATATAGCAGCAGTAATATAGCAACAGTGTTATGGTAACGGTAATATGGCAGCGGTAATATAGCAACGGTAATATAGCAGCGGTATTATGGTAATAGTAATATGGCAGCAGTAATATGGCAGCATTATTATAGTAACGGTAATATGGCGGCGGTAATGGCAACGGTAATATGGCAGCGGTATTATGGTAACGGTAATATGGCAGCGGTATTATGGCAGCGGTATTATGGTAACGGTAATATGGCAGCGGTAATATAGCAACGGTAATATGGCAGCGGTATTATGGTAACGGTAATATGGCAGCGGTAATATAGCAACAGTGTTATGGTAACGGTAATATATGGCAGTAATATAGCAACAGTAATATAGCAACAGTAATATAGCAGCAGTATTATAGTAATAGTAATATAGCAGCAGTAATATAGCAGCATTATTATAGTAACAGTAATATAGCAGAAGTAATATAGCAACAGTAATATAGCAGCAGTATTATAGTAACAGTAATATAGCAGCAGTAATATAGCAACAGTATTATAGTAACAGTAATATAGCAGCAGTAACATAGCAGCAGTAATATAGCAACAGTAATATAGCAACAGTAATATGGCAGCGGTAATATGGTAACGGTAATATAACGGCGGTAATATGGCAGCGGTATTATGGTAACGGTATTATGGTAACGGTATTATGGTAACGGTAATATGGCAGGCGGTAATATGGCAGCGGTATTATGGCAACGGTATTATGGCAGCGGTAATGGCAGCGGTAATATGGCGAGCGGTAATATGGCAACGGTAATGCTGGCAGCGGTAATATGGCAACGGTATTATGGCAGCGGTAATATAGCAGCGGTAATATGGCAACGGTAATATGGCAGCGGTAATTATGGCAGCGGTAATATGGTAACGGTAATATGGCAGCGGTAATATAGCAACGGTATTATGGCAGCGGTAATATGGCGGCGGTAATATGGCGGCGGTAATATGGCAGCATATTATGGTAACGGCAGGGTAATGGCAGCGGTAATATGGTAACAGGTAATATGGCGGCAACGGTAATATAGCAGTAGTATAGCAACAGTAATATGGCAGCAGTATTATAGCAACAGTAATTATATTAACAGTAATATAGCAACAGTAATATAGTAACAGTAATATAGCAGCAGTAATATAGCAGCAGTAATATAGCAACAGTAATATAGCAACAGTAATATAGCAGCAGTAATATAGCAGCAGTAATATAGCAACAGTAATATAGCAACAGTAATATAGCAGCAGTAATATAGCAGCAGTAATGTAGCAACAGTAATATAGCAGCAGTAATATAGCAGCAGTAATATAGCAACAGTAATATATTAGCAGCAGTAATATGGCAGCAGTAATATAGCAGCAGTAATATGGCAGCAGTAATGTATTATAGTAACAGTAATATAGCAGCAGTAATATAGCTGCGGTATTATAGTAACAGTAATATAGCAGCAGTAATATATTAGCAACGGTAATATAGCAGCAGTAATATTGTAACAGGTAATATAGCAAGCAGTAATATATGGCAACAGTAATGCAGCAGTAATATAGTAACAGTAAATTATGGCAACAGTAATATAGCAGCGGTAATATGGCAACAGTAATGTAGCAACGGTAATATAGCAGCGGTAATATGGTAACAGTAATATAGCAGGCGGTATTATGGTAACAGTAATATAGCAGCAGTAATATGGCAGCGGTATTAGTAACAGTAATATAGCAGCGGTAATGTAGCGAAGTAATATGGCTGCGGTAGTATGGTAACAGTAATATGTAACAGTAATATAGGCAGCGGTAATGGCAGTGCAACAGGTAATATAGCAGCAGTAATATAGCAGCAGTATTATAGTAACAGTAATATAGCAGCAGTAATATAGTAACAGTAATGTAGCAACAGTAATATAGCAGCAGTATTATAGTAACAGTAATATAGCAGCAGTAATATAGCAACAGTAATATAGTAACAGTAATATAGCAGCAGTAATATAGCAACAGTAATATAGCTGCAGTAGTATTGCAACAGTAATGTAGCAGCAGTAATATAGCAACAGTATTTTAGTAACAGTAATATAGCAGCAGTAATATAGTAACAGTAATGTAGCAGCAGTAATATAGCAGCAGTAATATAGCAGCAGTAATATAGCAACAGTAATATAGCAACGGTGTTATAGTAATGGTAATATGGCAGCAGTAATGTAGCAGCATTATTATGGTAACGGTAATATGGCAGAGTAATATAGCAACAGTAATATGGCAGCGGTATTATGGTAACGGTAATATGGCAGCGGTAATATGGCAACGGTATTATAGTAACGGTAATATAGCAGCGGTAACATAGCAGCAGTAATATGGCAACGGTAATATGGCAACGGTAATATGGCAGCAGTATTATGGTAATGGTAATATGGCAGCGGTAATATAGCAGCAGTATTATGGTAACGGTAATATAGCAACGGTATTATAGTAACAACGGTAATATGGCAACGGTAATATGGCAGCGGTAATATGGCAACGGTAATATGGCAACGGTAATATGGCAGCGGTAATATGGCAGCAGTAATATATGGTAACAGTAATATGGCAGCGGTAATATGGCAACGGTATTATAGTAACAGTAATATAGCAGCAGTAATGTAGCAACAGTAATATAGCAGCAGTATTATAGTAACAGTAATATAGCAGCAGTAATATAGCAGCAGTATTATAGTAACAGTAATATAGCAACAGTAATATAGCAACAGTAATATAGCAGCAGTATTATAGTAACAGTAATATAGCAGCAGTAATATAGCAACAGTGTTATAGTAACAGTAATATAGCAGCAGTAATATAGCAACAGTAATATAGCAACAGTAATATAGCAGCAGTATTATAGTAATGGTAATATAGCAGCGGTAATATGGCAGCATTATTATAGTAACGGTAATATAGCAGAAGTAATATAGCAACAGTAATATAGGCAGCGGTATTATAGTGTAACGGTAATATGGCAGCGGTAATGTAGGCAACGGTATTATGGTAACGGTAATATGGCAGCGGTAATATGGCAACGGTGTTATAGTAACGGTAATGGGCAGCGGTAATATGGCAACGGTAATATGGCAACGGTAATATAGTAATAGTAATATGGCAGCGGTAATATGGCAACGGTATTATGGTAACAGTAATATAGCAGGAAGTAATATAGCAACAGTAATATAGCAGCGGTATTATGGTAACGGTAATATAGCAGCGGTAATATAGCAGCAGTATTATAGTAACAGTAATATAGCAGCAGTAATATAGCAACAGTAATATAGCAGCAGTATTATAGTAACAGTAATATAGCAGCAGTAATATAGCAACAGTGTTATAGTAACAGTAATATAGCAGCAGTAATATAGCAACAGTAATATAGCAACAGTAATATAGCAGCAGTATTATAGTAATAGTAATATAGCAGCAGTAATATAGCAGCATTATTATAGTAACAGTAATATAGCAGAAGTAATATAGCAACAGTAATATAGCAGCAGTATTATAGTAACAGTAATATAGCAGCAGTAATATAGCAACAGTATTATAGTAACAGTAATATATAGTAACGGTAATATAGCAGCAGTAATATAGCAGCAGTAAGTAATGCTTAACGGTAATATGGCAGCGGTAATATGGCAGCGGTGTTATATAGTAGTAATATGGCAGCAGTAATATGGCAGCAGTATTATAGTAACAGTATTATGGTAACGGTATTATAGTAACGGTAATATGGCAGCGGTAATATAGCGGCGGTAATATGGTAACGGTAATATGGCAGCAGTAATATGGCAGCGGTAATATGGCGGCGGTAATATGGCAACAGTAATATGGCAGCAGTATATAGTAACGGTAATATGGCGGCGGTAATATGGCAGCAGTAATATAGCAACGGTAATATGGCAGGCGGTATTATGGCAACGGTAATATGGCAGCGGTAATATGGCAGCGGTAATATGGCAGCGGTATTATGGCAACGGTAATATGGCAGCGGTAATATGGCAGCGGTAATATGGCAGCGGTAATATGGCAGCGGTAATATGGCAACGGCGGTAATATGGCAGCGGTAATATGGCAGCGGTAATATGGTAACGGTAATATGGCAGCGGTAATATGGCAGCGGTATTATGGCAGCGGTAATATAGCAGCAGTAATATAGCAACAGTATTATATGGCAGCAGTAATATGGCAGCGGTAATATGGCAACGGTAATATGGCAGCGGTATTATATGGTAACAGTAATAATATGGCAGCGGTAATATGGCGGCGGTAATGTAACAGTAATATAGCAGCAGTAATATAGCAGCAGTAATATAGCAGCAGTAATATATTAACGGTAATATGGCAGCGGTAATATGGCAGCAGTAATATGGCAGCGGTATTATAGTAACAGTAATATAGCAGCAGTAATATGGCAGCGGTATTATGCGTAACGGTAATATGGCAGCAGTAATGTTAAACTGCAGTAATATATGGCAGTAATATAGCAAAAGTAATATAGTAACAGTAGTATTGCAACAGTAATATAGCAGCAGTATTATAGCAACAGTAATATAGCAGCAGTAATATGGCAACAGTGGTGTAGGCAACAGTAGTGTAGGCAACGGTAATATGGCAGCAGTATTATTGCAGTAATATAGCAACGGTAATTATGCAACAGGTAATATAGCAGCAGTAATATGGCAGCGGTATTTTAGTAACGGTAATATGGCAGCGGTAATATGGCAGCGGTAATATAGTAACGGTAATATGGCAGCGGTACTATAGGCAGCAGTATTATAGTAATAGTAATATAGCTGCAGGTAATATGGCTGCAGTATTATAGTAACAGTAATATAGCAGCGGTAATATGGCAACGGTAGGTATGGCAACAGTAATATGGCTGCAGTATTATAGTAACAGTAATATGGCAACGGTAATATGGCAACGGTAATATGGCAACGGTAATATGGCAGTGGTGTAACAGTAATATAGCAACGGTAATATGGCAACGGTAATATGGCAACAGTAATATAGCAGCGGTAATATAGCAGTAATATAGCAACAGTAATATGTAGCAGTATTATGGCAACGGTAATATAGCAACAGTATTATGTAACAGTAATATGGCAGCAGTAATATAGCAGCGGTAATATAGCAACGGTAATATGGCAAGCAGTAATATAGCAACAGTAATATAGCAGCAGTATTATAGTAACAGTAATATAGCAGCAGTAATATAGCAGCATTATTATAGTAACAGTAATATAGCAGAGTAATGTAGCAACAGGTAATATAGCAGCAGTATTATAGTAACAGTAATATAGCAGCAGGTAATATGGCAGCAGGTATTATGGTAACGGTAATATAGCAGCAGGTAATATGGCAACAGTAATTATGGCAGCAGTAATATGGCAACGGTAATATGGCAACGGTAATGTAGCGGCAGTATTATGGTAATGGTAATATAACGGCAGTAATATAGCAGCAGTATTATAGTAACAGTAATATAGCAACAGTATTATAGTAACAGTAATATAGCAGCAGTAATATAGCAGCAGTAATATAGCAACAGTAATATAGCAGCAGTAATATGGCAGCGGTAATATGGCAGCGGTATTATGGTAACGGTAATATGGCAGCGGTAATATGGCAACGGTATTATGGTAACGGTAATATAGCAGCGGTAATGTGGCAACGGTAATATGGCAGCGGTATTATAGTAATAGTAATATGGCAGCGGTAATATGGCAGCGGTATTATGGTAACGGTAATATGGCAGCGGTAATATAGCAACAGTAATATAGCAGCAGTATTATAGTAACAGTAATATAGCAGCAGTAATATAGCAACAGTGTTATAGTAACAGTAATATAGCAGCAGTAATATAGCAACAGTAATATAGCAAATGTAATATAGCAACAGTAATATAGTAATAGTAATATAGCAGCAGTAATATAGCAGCATTATTATAGTAACAGTAATATAGCAGAAGTAATATAGCAACAGTAATATAGCAGCAGTATTATAGTAACAGTAATATAGCAGCAGTAATATAGCAGCAGTATTATAGTAACAGTAATATAGCAGCAGTAATATAGCAACAGTAATATAGCAGCAGTATTATAGTAACAGTAATATAGCAGCAGTAATATAGCAACAGTGTTATAGTAACAGTAATATAGCAGCAGTAATATAGCAACAGTAATATAGCAACAGTAATATGGCAGCGGTATTATAGTAACGTATACAAGTAATATGGCAGCAGTAATATGGCAGCGGTATTATGGTAACAGGTAATATAGCAGAGTAATATAGCAACGGTAATATGGCAGCGGTATTATGGTAACGGTAATATAGCGGCGGTAATATGGCAACGGTATTATGGTAACGGTAATATGGCAACGGTAATATGGCAGCGGTATTATAGTAATGGTAATATAGCAGCGGTAATATGGCAGCGGTATTATGGTAACGGTAATATGGCAGCGTAATATAGTAACAGTATTATAGTAACAGTAATATAGCAGCAGTAATATAGCAGCAGTAATATAGCAACAGTAATATAGCAGCAGTAATATAGCAGCAGTAATATAGCAACAGTAATATAGCAGCAGTATTATAGTAACAGTAATATAGCAGCAGTAATATAGCAACAGTATTATAGCAGCAGTAATATAGCAGCAGTAATATAGCAACAGTAATATAGCAGCAGTAATATAGCAGCAGTAATATAGTAACGGTAATATGGCAGCGGTGGTATGGCAGCAGTAATATAGCAGCGGTAATATGGCAGCGGTAATATGGCAGCAGTACTATAGCAACAGTAATATAGCAGCGGTAATATGGCAACGGTAATATGGCATCGGTAATATGGCAACGGTAATATAGCGGCGGTACTATGGCGGCGGTAATATGGCAACAGTAATATAGCAGCAGTAATATGCAGCGGTAATGGTAACGGTAATATAGCAGCGGTGGTATGGCAACGGTAATATGGCATCGGTATTATGGCAGCGGTAATGGCAGCGGTAATATGGCAACGGTAATATGGCAGCGGTAATATGGTAACGGTAATATGGCAGCGGTATTATGGTAACGGTAATATGGCAGCGGTATTATAGTAACGGTAATATATGGCAGCGGTAATGTGGCGGCGGTATTATAGTAACGGTAATATGGCAGCGGTAATATAGCAACGGTAATATGGCAGCGGTATTATGGTAACGGTAATATAGCAGCAGTAATATAGCAACAGTGTTATAGTAACAGTAATATAGCAGCAGTAATATAGCAACAGTAATATAGCAAATGTAATATAGCAGCAGTAATATAGTAATAGTAATATAGCAGCAGTATTATAGTAACAGTAATATAGCAACAGTATTATAGTAACAGTAATATAGCAGCAGTAATATAGCAGCAGTAATATAGCAGCAGTAATATAGTAGCAGTAATATAGTAACAGTAATGTAGCAACAGTAATATAGTAACAGTAATATATTGCAGCAGTATTATAGCAGCAGTAATATAGCAACAGTAATATAGCAGCATGGCAGAGTAGTGGCAACAGTATTATAGTAACGGTAATATAGCAGCAGTAATTTGGCAACAGTAATATAGTAACGGTAATATGGCAACGGTAATATGGCAGCGGTAATGTGGCGGCAGTAATATGGCGGCAGTAATATAGCAGCGGTAATATAGCAACGGTAATATGGCAGCAGTAATATGGTAACAATAATATGGCAGCGGTAATGTGGCAACGGTAATATGGCAGCGGTATTATAGTAACGGTAATATGGCAACGGTAATATAGCAACAGTAATATGGCAAATGTAATATGGCAACAGTAATATGGCAGCGGTATTATGGTAGGTAATAGTAATATAGCAGCAGTATTATAGTAACAGTAATATAGCAACAGTATTATAGCAGCAGTAATATAGCAACAGTAATATAGCAGCAGTAATATAGTAACAGTAATATAGTAACAGTAATATAGCAACAATAATATAGTAACAGTAGTATTGCAACAGTATTATAGCAGCAGTAATATAGCAACAGTAGTATAGCAGCAGTAGTGTAGCAACAGTAATATAGTAACAGTAATATAGCAGCAGTAATTTAGCAACAGTAATATAGCAGCAGTAATATAGCAACAGTAATATAGCAACAGTAATGTAGTAACAATAATATAGCAGCAGTAATATAGCAGCAGTAATATAGCAGCAGTAGTATAGCAGCAGTAATGTAGCAACAGTAGTGTAGCAGCAGTAATATAGCAGCAGTAATATAGCAAAAGTAATATATTAACAGTAATATGGCAACAGTAATATAGCAACAGTAGTGTAGCAGCAGTAATATAGCAGCAGTAATATAGCAAAAGTAATATATTAACAGTAATATGGCAACAGTAATATAGCAACAGTAGTGTAGCAGCAGTAATATAGCAGCAGTAATATAGCAAAAGTAATATATTAACAGTAATATAGCAGCAGTAATATAGTAACAGTAATATAGCAACAGTAATATAGCAGCAGTAATATATTTACAGTAATATAGCAAAAGTAATATAGTAACAGTAGTATTGCAACAGTAATATAGCAGCAGTATTATAGCAACAGTAATATAGCAGCAGTAATATAGCAACAGTAGTGTAGCAGCAGTAGTATAGCAGCAGTAGTATAGCAGCAGTAATATAGCAACAGTAATATAGCAACAGTAATATAGCAACAGTAATCTAGCAACAGTAATCTAGCAACAGTAATATAGCAACAGTAGTGTAGCAACAGTAATATAGCAACAGTAATATAGCAACAGTAGTATAGCAACAGTAATATAGCAACAGTAATATAGCAACAGTAGTGTAGCAACAGTAATATAGCAGCAGTAGTATAGCAGCAGTAATATAGTGGCAACGGTATTATGGCAGCGGTAATATGGCAGCGGTAATTAGCAGTGGTGTAGCAACGGTAATATGGCAGCGGTTGTATGGCAGCAGTAATATAGCAACAGTAATATAGCAACAGTAGTATAGCAACAGTAATATAGCAACAGTAGTGTAGCAACAGTAGTGTAGCAACAGTAATATAGTAACAGTAATATAGCAGCAGTAGTATAGCAACAGTAGTGTAGCAACAGTAATATAGTAACAGTAATATAGCAGCAGTAATGTAGCAACAGTAGTGTAGCAACAGTAATATAGCAGCAGTAGTATAGCAACAGTAATATAGCTGCAGTAGTATTGCAACAGTAATATAGCAGCAGTAATATAGCAACAGTAATATAGCAGCAGTAATATATAACAGTAATATAGCAGCAGTAATATAGCAGCAGTATTTTAGTAACAGTTATATAGCAGCAGTAATATAGCAGCAGTAATATAGCAGCAGTATTATAGTAATAGTAATATAGCAGCAGTAATATAGCAGCAGTATTATAGTAACAGTAATATAGCAGCAGTAATATAGCAACAGTAATATAGCAGCAGTATTATAGTAACAGTAATATAGCAGCAGTAATATAGCAACAGTAATATAGCAGCAGTAACATAGCAGCAGTAATATAGCATTAGTAATATAGCAACAGTAATATAGCAGCAGTATTATAGTAATAGTAATATAGCAGCAGTAATATGGCAGCAGTATTATAGTAACAGTAATATGGCAGCAGTATTATAGTAACGGTAATATGGCAGCAGGTAATATGGCAGCGGTAATATAGCAACGGTAATATGGCAGCAGTAATATAGCAGCAGTATTATGGCAACAGTAATATGGCAATGGTAATATGGCAGCGGTAATATGGCAACAGTAATATGGCAACAGTAATATGGCAGCGGTAATATGGTAACGGTAATATGGCAGCGGTAATATGGTAACGGTAATATAGCAGCGGTATTATGGTAACGGTAATATAGCAACGGTAATATAGTAACATTAATATTGCAGCGGTAATATAGTAACAGTAATATAGCAGCAGTAATATAGCAGCAGTAATATAGCAGCAGTAATATAGCAGCAGTAATATATTAACAGTAATATATTAACAGTAATTATAGCAACAGTAATATGTGACAATGTAATATAGCAGTAATATAGTGCAGTAATATAGCAGCAGTAATATAGCAACAGTAATATAGCAGCAGTAATATAGCAGCAGTAATATAGTAACAGTAATATAGCAGCAGTAATATAGCAACAGTAGTGTAGCAACAGTAATATAGCAGTAGTAATATAGCAGCAGTATTTTAGTAACAGTAATATAGCAGCAGTAATATAGCAGCAGTAATATAGTAACAGTAATATAGCAGCAGTAATATAGCAGCAGTAATATAGCAGCAGTATTATAGTAATAGTAATATAGCAGCAGTAATATAGCTGCAGTATTATAGTAACAGTAATATAGCAGCAGTAATATAGCAACAGTAATATAGCAACAGTAGTGTAGCAACAGTAATATAGCAGCAGTAGTATAGCAACAGTAATATAGCTGCAGTAGTATTGCAACAGTAATATAGCAGCAGTAATATAGCAACAGTAATATAGCAGCAGTAATATATAACAGTAATATAGCAGCAGTAATATAGCAGCAGTATTTTAGTAACAGTTATATAGCAGCAGTAATATAGCAGCAGTAATATAGTAATAGTAATATAGCAGCAGTAATATAGCAGCAGTATTATAGTAACAGTAATATAGCAACAGTAATATAGCAGCAGTATTATTGTAACAGTAATATAGCAGCAGTAATATAGCAACAGTAATATAGCAGCAGTAACATAGCAGCAGTAATATAGCATTAGTAATATAGCAACAGTAATATAGCAGCAGTATTATAGTAATAGTAATATAGCAGCAGTAATATAGCAGCAGTATTATAGTAACAGTAATATAGCAACAGTATTATAGTAACAGTAATATAGCAGCAGTAATATAGCAGCAGTAATATAGCAACAGTAATATAGCAGCAGTAATATAGCAGCAGTAATATAGCAACAGTAATATAGCAATAGTAATATAGCAGCAGTAATATAGCAACAGTAATATAGCAACAGTAATATAGTAACAGTAATATAGTAACAGTAATATAGCAGCAGTATTATAGTAACAGTAATATAGCAACAGTAATATAGTAACATTAATATTGCAGCAGTAATATAGTAACAGTAATATAGCAGCAGTAATATAGCATTAGTAATATAGCAACAGTAATATAGCAGCAGTAGTATAGCAACAGTAATATAGCTGCAGTAGTATTGCAACAGTAATATAGCAGCAGTAATATAGCAACAGTAATATAGCAGCAGTAATATATAACAGTAATATAGCAGCAGTAATATGGCAGCAGTATTTTAGTAACGGTTATATGGCAGCAGTAATATAGCAGCGGTAATATAGCAGCAGTATTATAGTAATAGTAATATGGCAACGGTAATATGGCAGCGGTAATATAACGGTAATATGGCAGCGGTAATATGGCAGCGGTAATATGGTAACGGTTAATATGGCGGCGGTAATATGGCAGCAGTAATATATTATGGTAATAGTAATATGGCATGATAGCGGCGGTAATATGGCAGCGGTAATATGTGGTAACAGGTAATATAGCAACGGTAATATGGCAGCGGTAATTGTAACGGTAATATAGGCGGCAGGTAATATGGCAACGGTAATTATGGCAGCAGTAATATGGCGGCAGTAATTATGGCGGTAATATGGCAGCGGTAATATGGCAGCGGTATTATGGTAATGGTAATGGCAGCGGTAATATGGCAGCGGTATTATGGTAACAGTAATATAGCAGCGGTATTATAGTAACGGTAATATGGCAGCGGTAATATGGCAGCGGTAATATGGCAACGGTAATATAGCAGCGGTAATGGCGGCGGTAATATGGCAACGGTAATATGGCAATGGTAATATGGCAGCGGTAATATGGCAACGGTAATATGGCAGCAGTAATATGGCAGCGGTAATATAGTAACGGTAATATGGTAACGGTAATATAGCGGCGGTATTATGGTAACGGTAATATAGCAACGGTAATATGGTAACATTAATGTTGCGGCGGTAATATAGTAACGGTAATATAGCAGCGGTAATATAGCATTGGTAATATGGCAACGGTAATATGGCAGCGGTATTATGGTAATGGTAATATAGCAGCGGTATTATGGTAACGGTAATATGGCAACGGTATTATGGTAACGGTAATATGGCAGCGGTAATATGGCAGCGGTAATATGGCAACGGTAATATGGCAGCGGTAATATGGCAGCGGTATTATGGCAGCAGTAATATGGCAATAGTAATATGGCAGCGGTAATATGGCAACGGTAATATAGCAACGGTAATGGCAACAGTAATATGGTAACGGTAATATGGCAGCGGTAATATGGTAACGGTAATATGGCAGCGGTATTATAGTAACGGTAATATAGCAACAGTAATATAGTAACATTAATATTGCAGCAGTAATATAGTAACAGTAATATAGCAGCAGTAATATAGCAGCAGTAATATAGCAACAGTAATATAGCAGCAGTAATATAGCAGCAGTAATATGGCAGCGGTAATATGGCAGCAGTAATATGGCAGCAGTAATATAGCAGCGGTAATATGGCAGCAGTAATATGGCAACAGTAATGTAGCAACGGTGGTGTGGCAACGGTAATATGGCAGTAGTAATATGGCAGCGGTATTTTGGTAACGGTAATATGGCAGCGGTAATATGGCAGCGGTAATATAGTAACGTAACGGTAATATGGCAGCGGTAATATGGCAGCGGTAATATGGCAGCGGTATTATGGTAATGGTAATATGGCAGCGGTAATATGGCTGCGGTATTATAGTAACAGTAATATGGCAGCGGTAATATGGCAACAGTGGTGTGGCAACGGTAATATGGCAGCAGTAGTATGGCAACAGTAATATGGCTGCGGTAGTATTGCAACAGTAATATAGCAGCGGTAATATGGCAACGGTAATATGGCAGCGGTAATATATAACGGTAATATGGCAGCGGTAATATAGCAGCGGTATTTTAGTAACGGTTATATGGCAGCGGTAATATGGCAGCGGTAATATGGCAGCGGTATTATAGTAATAGTAATATGGCAGCGGTAATATAGCAGCGGTATTATAGTAACGGTAATATAGCAACGGTAATATAGCAGCGGTATTATGGTAACGGTAATATAGCAGCGGTAATATGGCAACGGTAATATAGCAGCAGTAACATAGCAGCGGTAATATGGCATTAG
Source organism: Brachymystax lenok tsinlingensis (assembly GCA_030435695.1). Lineage (NCBI taxonomy): Eukaryota > Metazoa > Chordata > Actinopteri > Salmoniformes > Salmonidae > Brachymystax > Brachymystax lenok. The sequence goes on along the minus strand of CM059794.1, from coordinate 41,886,679 downwards.
TAATATGGCAACAGTAATATGGCAGCGGTATTATAGTAATAGTAATATAGCAGCGGTAATATAGCAGCGGTATTATAGTAACAGTAATATGGCAGCAGTAATATGGCAGCAGTAATATGGCAGCGGTATTATGGCAACAGTAATATGGCAATAGTAATATGGCAGCGGTAATATGGCAACGGTAATATGGCAGCAGTAATATAGTAACGGTAATATAGCAGCGGTAATATGGTAACGGTAATATTGCAGCGGTATTATAGTAACAGTAATATGGCAACGGTAATATGGTAACATTAATATTGCAGCGGTAATATAGCAACAGTAATATAGCAGCGGTAATATGGCAGCGGTAATATAGCAACGGTAATATGGCAGCAGTAATATATTAACGGTAATATAGCAACAGTAATATAGCAGCAGTAATATGGCAGCGGTAATATGGCAGCGGTAATATGGTAACGGTAATATGGCAGCGGTAATATGGCAGCGGTAATATGGTAACGGTAATATAGTAACAGTAATATAGTAGCAGTAATATAGCAGCAGTAATATAGCAACAGTAAAATAGCAGCAGTAATATAGCAACAGTAATATAGCAGCAGTAATATAGTAACAGTAATATAGCAGCAGTAATATAGCAACAGTAATATAGCAACAGTAATATAGCAGCAGTATTATAGTAACAGTAATATAGCAACAGTAATATTGCAGCAGTAATATAGCAACAGTTATATAGCAACAGTAATATAGCAACAGTAATATAGTAACAGTAATATAGCACCAGTAATATAGCAACAGTAATATAGCAGCAGTAATATGGCAACAGTAATATGGCAGCGGTAATATATTAACGGTAATATGGCAGCGGTAATATGGCAGCGGTATTATGGCAGCGGTATTATGGCAGCGGTAATATATCAGCGGTATTATGGCAACGGTAATATAGCAGCAGTAATATCGCGGCGGTAATATATTAACGGTAATATGGCAACGGTATTATGGCAGCGGTAATATGGCAGCGGAATTATAGAAACAGTAATATGGCAACGGTAATATATGGCAACGGTAATATGGCAGCGGTAATATGGCAACGGTAATATGGCAGCGGTAATATGGTAACGGTAATATGGCAGCAGTAATATAGTAACGGTAATATAGCAACGGTAATATGGCAGCGGTAATATGGCGGCAGTAATATGGCAACAGTAATATAGCAACAGTAATATGGCAGCGGTAATATAGCGGCGGTAATATGGCAACGGTAATATAGCGGCGGTAAAATATTAACGGTAATATAGCAACAGTAATATGGCAGCGGTATTATGGCAGCGGTAATATAGCAGCAGTAATATAGCAGCAGTAATATATTAACAGTAATGTAGCAACAGTAATATAGCAGCAGTAATATATTAACAGTAATGTAGCAGCAGTAATATATTAACAGTAATATAGCAGCAGTAATATAGCAGCAGTATTATAGCAACAGTAATATAGCAACAGTAATATAGCAGCAGTAATATACTAACAGTAATATAGTAACAGTAATATAGCAGCAGTAGTATAGCAGCAGTAATATAGCAGCAGTAGTATAGCAGCAGTAATATAGCAACAGTAATATAGCAGCAGTAGTATAGCAGCAGTAGTATAGCAGCAGTAATATAGCAACAGTAATATAGCAACAGTAATATAGCACTTCTTTTTTACCCTCTCTTTATTCTTTTTTCTTTTTGTTTCACCATTGTTTACATGATATCTCAGGAAGAGCTGTTGTCATGGTTACCACATGGTTAGACTCTCATTAATAAAGTCATTGTCCGTCCGTCTGTCCGTCCATCCAATGTTCTCCTCCACTCCAGTAACAGTCACAACCAACTGGTTAAGAAGATAAAATATGGAATTAAAATGCGTTAGTTCATCAGTCTTGATTGGCCCAAATTAGTTAAATCATTATTGGATGTCCAAATTAATTAACACATATTCAATTTTATTCAGTGCAAATTGCATCAATTAGACAAAAGTTATTGACAAAATACAAGAGGGACAGCAAGTAAAGAGGATCTGGGAACCCATGCCAAGTCTTTCCAGAGTGGGCACGGCATAGCTCTCTAGTCTAGTAGTGTGTGATGTTTTGGGTAGAGTGGCCACTGCATAGCTCTCTAGTCTGGTATTCGATTCTCTTTTCTCACCTTACTCCCCCACACCACCACATGATGAGTGTCCCAAATCGCACTATACAGTGGTTCTTCCTTTAAAAGTTTTGACTTCATGCCGTGACCGTTTGTGGTAGATGGTGGCAGATTGTGTCATTCTGGCAACAATCAATGGCTGACAGATAAATAACGTGGCATAGAATTCTGCGCCACCCCTGCAAGCTGTGCTGCAGTACGCCTCAACTTTTAAAGGAAGAACAACTGCGTTCCCTATATAGTGCACTGCTATTGACCTGGGCTCTGGTCAAAGGTAGTGCACTATATTGGGAATAGGGTGCCATTTCGGACTCAGGTGATGTGTAAAAAAGCTTCATTTTCTCATAGCTACTAGGATCCGGAGCTTTCCCTGATCACGTGACCAGACAATAATAAACTATGAGCCCTAGGTTTAGGTCAGGATGAACTCTGGGCCCTAGGTTTAGGTCAGGATGAACTCTGGGCCCTAGGTTTAAGTCAGGATGAACTCTGGGCCCTAGGTTTAGGTCAGGATGAACTCTGGGCCCTAGGTTTAAGTCAGGATGAACTCTGGGCCCTAGTTTTAGGTCAGGATGAACTCTGGGACCTAGGTTTAGGTCAGGATGAACTCTGGGCCCTAGGTTTCGTTCAGGATGAACTCTGGGCCCTAGTTTTCGTTCAGGATGAACTCTGGGCCCTAGTTTTAGGTCAGGATGTACTCTGGGCCTTAGTTTTAGGTCAGGATGAACTCTGGGCCCTAGTTTTAGGTCAGGATGTACTCTGGGACCTAGTTTTAGGTCAAGATGAACTCTGGGCCCTAGTTTTAGGTCAGGATGTACTCTGGGACCTAGGTTTAGGTCAGGATGAACTCTGGGACCTAGGTTTAGGTCAGGATGAACTCTGGGCCCTAGGTTTCGTTCAGGATGAACTCTGGGCCCTAGTTTTAGGTCAGGGTGAACTCTGGGCCCTAATTTTAGGTCAGGATGAACTCTGGGCCCTAATTTTAGGTCAGGATGAACTCTGGGCCCTAGGTTTCGTTCAGGATGAACTCTGGGCCCTAGTTTTAGGTCAGGATGTACTCTGTGCCCTAGTTTTAGGTCAGGATGAACTCTGGGCCCTAGGTGTAACCTATACGCATTACCTATCAACCCTTAAACTTAGAGCACGATTTAAGAAATGTGCAATGAGGAAATAATGCTATTATTTTACACTTCTATTTTAGTTTTACTTGGAAGCACAGAGCGAGACCTTCATTTCACCATCTCTTGTTATGTTCAGCCCCCCCCCTGTTGTGTTGCTGTGACCCTCTGCTGCTCTCACATTACCTGCATGTATTTATTGTGTTCCAGGGTCCTCTGTCTAACCTCCCCAGTATGGACAGCTCCTCTCTGAAAGCAGCCATGGTGAGTTAGCTACACCTAAACAGTACTATATTCACATGGAGAGGACCAGGGGGGAAGAGGAGGAGGAAGAGGAGAGGGAGGAGGTGGGATTAGGGAGAGGGAGGAGGTGGGATTAGGGAGAGGGAGGAGGAAGAGAGGGAGGAGGTGGGATTAGGGAGAGGGAGGAGGAAGAGAGGGAGGAGGTGGGATTAAGGAGTGGTAGGAGGAGAGGGAGAGTAGGAGTCTAACTGTTTCTGATTTTTCTCTCTATCAGGTGTTAGTATTGGGTAAGGTGAAATTTTAAAGATTCGCTCTTGAGTTTGACCGTTATGGCTAAACATTGGCATCATTTTCTCCCTTTCTCTTTTCCTCAGACCCAGTTTGATCGTTACCTGTCTTCTCCGGATACCATGGTGATGCCTCAACTCAACTTCCTCCTCAGTGCTGCCATCAAGTGAGTCCTCCTTCCATAAAATAAGACCACATCTTATTCCAGATGAGGTCATGAAAAAAACATTAAAAGGCCTATGTGGGCCCTCCTTATTTCAGTAAGTGTTGATCTTGGGTTTCCCAAGCTGGTGACCAGAATGTCGAAACTTGCTATGATTATCCCTGGGTTTTAGTTCTATCTACTGCAAGGCTCTTCATAACATAGGAAATAGCTCTAGGAAAGGAGCCCAGTACAGGAGTGGAGAGCCCAGTACAGCTAGCGGTAAGAGTGGAGAGCCCAGTGCAGCTAGCGGTAAGAGTGGAGAGCCCAGTACAGCTAGCGGTAAGAGTGGAGAGCCCAGTGCAGCTAGCGGTAAGAGTGGAGAGCCCAGTGCAGCTAGCGGTAAGAGTGGAGAGCCCAGTACAGCTAGCGGTAAGAGTGGAGAGCCCAGTGCAGCTAGCGGTAAGAGTGGAGAGCCCAGTACAGCTAGCGATAAGAGTGGAGAGCCCAGTGCAGCTAGCGGTAAGAGTGGAGAGCCCAGTGCAGCTAGCGGTAAGAGTGGAGAGCCCAGTGCAGCTAGCGGTGAAGTGGAGAGCCCAGTGCAGCTAGCGGTGAAGTGGAGAGCCCAGTACAGCTAGCGGTAGAGTGGAGAGCCCAGTGCAGCTGGCGGTAAAGTGGAAAGCCCAGTGCAGCTGGCGGTGAAGTGGAGAGCCCAGTGCAGCTGGCGGTGAAGTGGAGAGCCCAGTACAGCTAGCGGTAAGAGTGGAGAGCCCAGTACAGCTAGCGGTAAAGTGGAGAGCCCAGTGCAGCTGGCGGTGAAGTGGAGAGCCCAGTGCAGCTGGCGGTGAAGTGGAGAGCCCAGTACAGCTGGCGATAAGAGTGGAGACACAGTGCAGCTAGCGGTGAAGTGGAGAGCCCAGTACAGCTAGCGGTAGAGTGGAGAGCCCAGTGCAGCTAGCGGTGAAGTGGAGAGCCCAGTGCAGCTAGCGGTGAGAGTGGAGAGCCCAGTACAGCTAGCGGTAAGAGTGGAGAGCCCAGTGCAGCTAGCGGTAAGAGTGGAAAGCCCAGTGCAGCTAGCGGTAAGAGTGGAGAGCCCAGTGCAGCTAGCGGTAAGAGTGGAAAGCCCAGTGCAGCTAGCGGTAAGAGAGAGACTGGTACTGCGTGCATTGAGAGTGGAGTGGCCCTACACATGTTTGTGTTATTGTTGTTGAGTAAGGAGCTCATGCTTTTAGTTGTATATGTGTCTGCTATTGGAGTGTGAGGCTGCTTTTGGTTTGTGTGTGTTTGCGTGCTATGAGTCACATTACTGGGAAATGCAGGCAGAAGGCTTGAGGAGCAGCAGCGCTCGTGTACCTCACCCAGGTTTATAATGTTCTCTATTCATGGAAACACACACACACACACACGCACACACACACTAGTACTGATGTATTGGCAGGACACCAATAATTACCTTCTGGTCCATTTCTCTTCTCTCTCTCTCTCTCTCTCTCTCTCTCTGTCTCTGTCTCTGTCTCTGTCTCTCTCTCTCTCTCTCTCTCTCTCTCTCTCTCTCTCTCTCTCTGTCTCTGTCTCTGTCTCTGTCTCTCTCTGTCTCTCTCTGTCTCTCTCTGTCTCTCTCTGTCTCTCTCTGTCTCTCTCTCTCTCTCTCTCTCTCTCTCTCTCTCTCTCTCTCTCTCTCAGTTTTTTGCCCTCTCTCTGACCCCCTCTCTTTCTGACCCCCACCCAACCCCTGTCTTTACCCACACAAACAACTTACTACCACCCTGACAACACGTGATGTTCTCCCCCAGCATGACACTTGAGAGGACAGCACGAAAAACACTGAGGCGTAGTTACATATACAGGATCAGCACAACTCTGATTCAACTGTTGAATGGTCGTATACACACACACATCTGTCTTACCATACAGTGCATTCAGAAAGTGTTCAGAGCCCTTGAATTTTTCCACATTTTGTTACGTTACAGCCTTTATTCTAAAATGTAGGACGCTACAAGCTTGGCACACCTGTATTTTGGAGAGTTTATCCCATTCTTCTCTACAGATCCTCTCAGGCTCTGTCAGGTTGGATGGGGAGCATTGGTACACATCTATTTTCAGGTCTCTCCAGAGATGTTCGATCAGGTTCAAGTCCGGGCCACTCGAGGACATTCAGAGACTTGTCCCGAAGCCACTCCTACGTTGTCTTGGCTGTGTGCTTAGGGTTGTTGTCCTGTTGGAAGGTGAACCTTCGCCCCAGTCTGAGGTCCTCAGCGCTCTGGAGTAGGTTTTTAATCAAGGATCTGTCTGTACTTTGCTCCGTTCATCTTTCCCTCAATCCTGACTATTCTCCCAGTCCCTGCCGCTGAAAAACATCCCCACAGCATGATGCTGCCACCACCATGCTTCACCGTAGGGATGTGCCATGTTTCCTCCAGACATGACTCTTGGTCAGAGTCCTTTAGGTGCCTTTTGGCATTCTCCATGCGGGACGTCATGTACCTTTTACTGAAGAATGGCTTCCTTCTGGCCGCTCTTAAGGGCCTGATTGGTGGAGTGCTGCAGAGATGGTTGTCCTTCTGGAAAGTTCCCCCATCTCCACAGAGGAACTCTGGAGCTCTGTCAGAGTGACCATCGGGTTCTTGGTCACCTCCCTAGCCAAGACACTTCTCCCCCGATTGCTCAGTTTGGCCGGGCAGTCAGCTCTAAGAAGAATCTTGGTGGGTCTAAACTTCTTTCATTTCAGAATGATGGAGGCCACTGTGTTCTTGAGGACCTTCAATGCTGTATAAAGCTCCACAGACAATTCCTTCAACCTCATGGGTTGGTTTTTGCTCTGACATGCACTGTGAACTGTGTGACCTTATATAGACAGGTATGTGCCTTTTCAAATTATGTCCAATGAATTGAATTTACCAGAGGTGGACTCCAATCAAGTTGTAGAAACATTTCAAGGATGATCAATGGAAACAGGATGCACCTGAGCTCAATTTCATAGCAAGGGGTCTGAATAAGCTTTTTTTTTTTTTTTTTTTTTTTTACATTTGCAAACATTTTCTAAAAACCAGTTTTTGCTTTGTCATTATGGGGTATTGTGATGTCATTATGGGGTATTGTGATGTCATTATGGGGTATTGTGATGTCATTATGGGGTATTGTGATGTCATTATGGGGTATTGTGATGTCATTATGGGGTATTGTGTGTAATTGAATCAATTTTAGAATAAGGCCGTATCGTAACAAAATGTGGATAAAGTCAAGGGGTCTGAATACTTTTCGAATGAGAGAGAGAGAGAGAGAAATACATAGAGAGAGAGAGAGAGACATACATAGAGAGAGAGAAATACATAGAGAGAGAGAAATACATAGAGAGAGAGAGATATAGATAGATCTGGAGACAGCTCGAGTGAGAGGGCGAGAGAGTGAGAGGAGTTGGGCTTCAGAAGGCTGATGAACAGGACTGGATGATGATATGAGAGAGAGGGGACTCTAGGAACTGAAATGCCCATTCAAACTGAAACCCTCCAAAATAATTGCATATTATGATACAAATAATTCCTCAATTATATTTAAATTTGGCCATCAGTGCCCTTCAAAAATAATAACAACAATGTGCATGACGTATCTACCCCTTTTGATTCACCTATCAGCCTCTACAACCATTCAATATTGTGTGTATGTATGTGTGTGTATATATATATATATACATATATATACATATATTTATTTATTTAATTAATTAATTTAATGAATTTGTAGAAAAATGACTTTTTGGGGACAAACAATTGATTCCCCAATCATTACCCAAACTCTAAGCATAAAATAACCGGCAAAATGTCCTCACTTCTCTGAATTACTATTCTGGTGAGGACTTCTGGTACAATATATATATATATATGTGTGGTAAATTCAATTAATTGGAAATTATTTGGAAAAGCACACACCTGTCTATATAAGGTGCCACAGTTGACAGTGCATGTCAGAACGAAAACCAAGCCTTTGAGGTCGAAGGAATTGTCTGTAGAGCTCCGAGACAGGATTGTGTCGAGGCACAGATCTGGGGAAGGGTACCAAAACATTTTCTGCAACATTGAAGGTCCCCAAGAACACAGTGGCCTCCATCATTGTTAAATGGAAGATGTTTGGAACCACCGAGACTCTTCCTAGAGCTGGCCGCCCGGCCAAACTGAGCAATCGGGGAAAGGGCCTTGGTCAGGGAGGTGACTAGGAACCCGATGTTCACTATGACAGAGCTCCAGAATTCCTCTGTGGAGATGGGAGAACCTCCTAGAAGGACAACTATCTCTGCAGCACTCCACCAAATCAGGCCTTCAAGGTAGAGTGGCCAGAAGTAAAAGGCACATGACAGCCTGCTTGGAGTTTTCTAAAAGATGCTACCTAAAGGACTCTCAGACCATAAGAAACAAGATTCTCTGGTCTGATGTAACCAAAATGTAACTTATTTGGCCTGAATGCAAAGCGTCACGTTTGGAGGAAACTTGGCACCATCCCCACGTTGAAGAATGGCGGTGGCAGCATCATGCTGTGGGGATGTTTTTCAGCAGCAGGGACTGGGAGAATAGTCAGGATTGAGGGAAAGATGAATGGAGCAAAGTACAGAGAGATCCTTGATGAAAAACCTGCTCCAGAGCGCTCAGGACCTCAGACTGGGGTGAAGGTTCCCCTTCCAACAGGACAACAACCCTAAGCACACAGCCAAGACAACGCAGGAGTGGCTTCGGGACAAGTCTCTGAATGTCCTTGAGTGGCCCAGCCAAAGCCCGGACTTGAACCCGATCGGACATCTCTGGAGAGACCTGAAAATAGCTGTGCAGTGACGTTCCCCATCCAATCTGACAGAGCTTGAGAGGATCTGCAGAGAAGAATGGGAGGAACTCTCCAAATACAGGTCTGCCAAGCTTGTAGACTCAAGGCTGTAATCGCTGCCAATGGTGCTTCCACAAAGTACTGAGTAAAGAGTCTGAATACTTAGGTAAATACGATATTAGATTTTTTTGCAGAAATGTCTAAAAACCTGTTTTTACTTTGTCATTATGGGGTATGGTGTAAAGATTGATGATAAACATTTTAATACATTTTAGAATAAGGCTGTAATGTAACAAAATGTGGAAAAAGTCAAGGGGTCTGAATACTTTCCGAGTGAACTGTATATAAAATACCAGTCAAAAGTTTGGACACCTACTCATTCAAAGGTTTGTCTTTATTTGTACTATTTTCTACATTGTAGACTAATAGTGAAGACATCAAAACTATTAAATAACACATTGAATCATGTTGTAAGTAAAAAAGTGTTAAACAAATCAAAATATATTTCATATTTGAGATTCTATGCCTTGATGACAGCTTTGCATCTCAACCAGCTTCATGAGGAATGCTTTTCCAACAGTCTTGAAAGAGTTCCCACATATGCTGAGCACTTGTTGGCTGCTTTTCCTTCACTCTGCGATCCGACTCCTCCCAAACCATCTCAATTGGGTTGAGGTCGGGTGATTGTGGAGGCCAGGTCATCAGATGCAGCACTCCATCACTCTCCTTCCTTTTCAAATAGCCCTTACACAGCCTGGAGGTGTGTTGAGTCATTGTCCTGTTGAAAAACAAATGATAGTCCCACTAAGTGCGAACCAGATGGGATGGCGTATCTCTGCAGAATTCTGTGGTAGCCATGCTGGTTAAGTGTGCCTTGAATTCTAAATAAATAACAGACAGTGTCACCAGCAAAGCACCCCAACACCATCACACCACCTCCTCCATGCTTCACGGTGGGAACCACACATGTGGAGATCATTCGTTCACCTACTCTGAGTCTCACAAAGACATGACGGTATGTCCATTGCTCGTGTGTCTTGGCCCAAGCAAGTCTCTTCTTCTTATTGGGGTCCTTTAGTAGTGGTTTCTTTGCAGCAATTCAACCATGAAGGCCTGGTTCACACGGTCTCCTCTGAACTGTTGATGTGTCTCTTACTTGAACTCTGTGAAGCATTTATTTGGGCTGCAACTTCTGAGGCTGGATAACTCTAGTGAACTTATCCTCTGCAGCAGAGGTAACTCTGGGTCTTCCTTTCCTGTGGCGGTCCTCATGAGAGCCAGTTTCATCATAGCGCTTGATGGGTTTTGCGACTGCACTTGAAGAAATGTTCAGTTCTTGAAATGTTTCATATTGACTGACCTTCATGTCTTAAAGTACTGATGGACTGTTGTTTCTCTTTGCTTATTTGAGCTGTTCTTGACATAATATGGACTTGGTCTTTTACCAAATAGGGCTGTCTTCTGTATACTACCCCTGCCTTGTCACAACACAACTGATTGGCTCAAACGCATTAAGAAGAAAATAAATTCCACAAATTAACTTTTAACAAGGCACACCTGTTAATTGAAATGCATTCCAGGTGACTACCTCATGAAACTGGTTTAGAGAATGCCAAGTGTGTGCAAAGCTGTCATCAAGGCAAAGGGTGGCAAATTTTATTTATATACCCCAATTTATTTTATTTTAACAATTTGTTTTTAGTTACTACATGATTCCATATGTGTTATTTCATAGTTTTGATGTCTTCACTATTATTCTACAATGTAGAGTAGGTGTGTCCAAACTTTTGACTGGTACTGTATATATCTATCCCTCTCTCTCTCGCTCTCTCTCTCTCTCAATATCCTTCTTTATATCTCTCTCTCTCTTTTCTCACCCTCTCCCAATCTCTCTCTCTGCCTCTCTCTCTCTCTCTCTCTCTCTCTCTCTCTCTCTCTTTCTGTCTCTCTCTCTTTCTGTCTCTCTGTCTCTCTGTCTCTCTGTCTCTCTCTCTCTCTCTCTCTCTCTCTCTCTCTCTCTCTCTCTCTCTCTCTCTCTGTCTGTCTCTCTCTCTCTCTGTCTCTCTGTCTGTGTATATCTGTCTCTGATATTCTGTGTGAAGAACCCAGCTAGAACACCAGTAGATGTCAGTGTGCACCACTGGTGATGCTCTGCTCTGGTTGTTATCATCTCTGAACGGGGCCACAGTCAATCATCCAGCTATAGTAAATTCTCCAGAAAAGCAAGACAATCGAGTGGAACCTCTCATGGTTGGCTGTTCCAGCTGAATGATTACAGTAGCTCCTAATGTTAGTACCACTGAGCCCTTCCTAGGGTATCAGAGGGGAGATGATGGTGAAAATATGACTTCAAATCAAAGTTTGTCACTTTCGCCGAATACAACCGGTGTAGACCTTACAGTGAAATGCTTACTTACCTGAACGGGTTACCAGTAGCACATGTTTTAAATTGTTTGTAATGCCTTATGGGGGGTGCAAGGGGCCAATGGCCGGGTAGGGAGCACCCCCACCCGTGCCCATCCAGTAGGGGTCGCCCCTGGTCAATTTGGACGTTTTTTCAAAAAAAATCTTTAAAAAAAAACAACAGAGTCCCCACTTCTCTCTCATTGCACCAAATTCTCACTTCCTATGACTTCCTATGACTTCAAACATGACAAATAGACCTTCTAGGTTGATTCAGGGTTTAACATAGTGTGATATATATCGTTTGGTCAGTATAAATGCCATTTGGACATGGTTCGCTGACTTTTGGGTTCGGAAGTCGACTTCCTATGATCATATATTGCAAATGGACAAAACACAGGTCTTACGGACACAAATGTATAAATAACACAAAGGTATGTTCGTACAGTTGTTATATATGTATTATTATATAACAAAAAAAAATCAAAAAATTCGACCCTTGGGTCTGAAAAAATGTACGGTGGAACGCGCTCACCATCTATGGGATATTTGGCATTTGCCGTATGCCACTTGCCATAAGCTTTGAATGATCTGCCGTCCATTTGAGTGGTATTTACGATTGTGTATATGTTTCCGTCCAATGCTAATAAGTTGCCATTCATTTTTGTCCATTTCATGGGGGGGGTCTTCCCTTACTAGGCTATCAGAGGGAGATGATGGTCAAAATATGATATCTGATCTATGTCACCCCCTCAGTAACTGATCTATGTCCCCCCCTCCCTATTACAGGGATCAGATCTTCAACCAGTCTACAGAGCTGGTGTGCAGGGCGTATGGAGAGGTGTACACAGCCGTGACCAGCCCAGCCAACACCTACAAGGAACCGGACAACCTGGTACCACGGTCTCCTCAGCAGGTCCAGGCTCTGCTGTCCTAACACACCTGGTCTAACCAGAGTTAACCTGCTCGCCTAGGCTCTACATGTCTATCTGGACCACCTGAAGCCATGCACCAGTGGTGCAGGAAGGAAGGCCAATGGCTTTATCAAGTGGACCGTTATATCAGATTGTTGTATGTTAAGTTATAACCTGTATATGTAAATAGAACTGGGAATAAATTTGGTTTAACAGGAGCTCTTTGGTCTATTTTGTGTCAAAAAAACCAATGGACTAGCTTGGAGAGGTTGTCACAAACCAGCTGAAACTAGAGCAGACGGAGAGGTGTGTTTTGGACTCTTGGTCTACTGGGTGTTCCGTCCTCTCGTTCCCGTATCGCGGCATGAATCGCAGTGTCTGCCAGGAGAGAGAACAGCTCGTACTTTGAAAAAAACAAAAACCCAACATTTATCGCCCTGCTCCACGTGAATGGAGATTCCCACCAGCTCAGAGAAACTCTTACTGCTTTGTCTCTCTCTCTGTCTGTCTGTCTCTCTCTCTCTCTCTCTCTCTCTCTCTCTCTCTCTCTCTCTCTCTCTCTCTCTCTCTCTCTCTCTCTCTCTCTATCCTTCTTTCTCTCTCTCTCTCTCTCTCTCTATCCTTCTTTCTCTCTCTCTCTCTCTCTCTCTCTCTCTCTCTCTCTCTCTCTCTCTCTATCCTTCTTTCTCTCTCTCTCTATCCTTCTTTCTCTCCCTCTCCCTCTTTCTTCGCTCCGGTCTATAATCAGAAACAGATCTGTCTTTCTTCTCATTAAAACTTTTTTCTGTATTAAAATACACTCCCATGTGCTTCAGATGCTTGTGTGCGGCCTCTTTTTCTCTCTCCTTCAGAAATAGATGGTTAAATTTTGCAGCCGTGGCCTCGTTGAGACTAGGGCCAATCTGGGACAGGCTGAGTGCATTCTACAAGACAATGGCGCTTTCATGTGTCTCACGGCCCAATCTTGTGTGTGTGTGTGTGTGTGTGTGCGCGCCTGTGTGTGTCAGCAGTCACACCATCATTTAATTGCAGTGGAAATGCCTGCCGGGCTCAATTTGACAGCTATATTTAGGTTAAGAAGTAGAAGAGACGATATGATGGTGATATGATATTGCATACAGACTATTAATAGTTAGTCTCAGCACTTTAAGAAAACAGCTCTAAATACTGTAGTGTTTCAGAGTTAAGAGACTGCCTGTGTATTGAAGGGAAGGAAGAGAAGGGAAAGGGTTGTTCTAATGAGACTGGGTGTTGGACGTGTTGACGCGGTTGAGTAGCATCTGAAACAGTGGAGGCTCCTTCGAGGAGGAAGGGGAGGACCAACTAATTCAGTAAATTTCATGAAAAATATAAATAGTAAAACATTTAAAACTTTCTCCTTTTTAGATAAAACTATACTAAATATATTCACGTCACCAAATAATTGATTAAAAACACTGTTTCGCGATAAAGGTCTACTGTAGCTTATGTTTATGTTCCTTCATTCAATTTAGTATTTCTATCCAGATGTCTGTTTTTATACCATCAAGCATTTATTTTTGTTGGTTTTACTGTGCAACAGGATGTAACTAAATGCACCAAGAATGTCTCACATTTCCTATATGTCATCATGATACCTAAATGCTATTCATGATGCTCCATGTACTGTATATGTGTTTGTATGAGACCGTGGTCCACACGTTGAAATGCTTAGCTTCAACACGAGGTGAAGAAGATAACCTCACCTACCAGACCAGGATACCGCCAGTCTGCAGCTGCACAGTGATCTAGAACTTTCACTATATATGTGTCTTCCGCATTTAACCCAACCCCTCTGAATCAGAGAGGTGCGGGGGGGCTGCCACAATCGACATCCACGTCTTCGGCGCCCCGGGGAACAGTGGGTTAACTGCCTTGCTCAGGGGGCAGAACGACAGATTTTTTTTCCTCGTCAGCTCGGGGTTACTGGCCCAACACTAACCACTAGGCTACCTGTCTTAGCTGTCTTACATCATATGTCGAGAAAAGCTAATCTAAATGACTATCCTACCACGCTCATCACCATTGGAGACCAGACAACTAAGGAGGACATTGTGACCTCTGGTGGACAACCCGAGCCTTACACCCATCGAGCCCTTCCCATGGAAGGATTCAGCAGAGAGACGATGAATTATGACATCTACATGTAAACACATTGCATTTCTTACCCAGATGGGCGGCGGTTCGTGTGCAAAAGGTATATGATTAATGTGAGAATAGTTATAGAATATATCCACGATAAATGTCCCTTATTCCTTACCTCTCTATTTTCCCCCACCCCCTTCTCCATCTCTGTGTAACAAGCCGTCATATCTTGTCAATCCACTAGGGACTTTTGTCTCGTGTAAGTGTGTATGTGTATTATGTGTTAGTTAGTTAGTAAATAAATCATGAAATCAATTTCGGTACAACTGAATAGTCAGAAAAGGCTGGGGTTCTTGCGCGTTCAAGATTTGAGGTAATGATGAATAAATGGCTGTTATCAATGTCTTATATCACCTTGAGTTTCATTCGGGAGATAGTAACTCGATTAAACAACTTCTTCCGTGTTGCCCCAAGAACCTAATGAGTTAATTGTTACATGATTCATTTAATTGAGTAACAATTAAACATAGTTGATTCAATACACAAGTCATCAGATTAATGAAAGTCACGTCACGACAACCTATTGACGCTACATTGAGCTGGGTGAATGGAATATGAATGACAGTCATCCAATATGCTGTAATAGAAATAAGGCTATGCTCATGCAAATGTGTCCTCATCTTAAACGACACAAACCGCCCCCTGATCTGTCTCCTGCCTCCAGTTATTGAACTCTTCAGTTCTCATTGTGTTGGATGTGGGCAGAGCAGCTCTCACGAGATAAGCTTGTTTCTCTATTCTAGGATCTTGTATCTGAAGCATGTCTCCTGCCTCCAGTTAATTAACTCTTCAGATCTCAGTCGGACAGGATGAAGAATATATTAAATGGAGTCTTGAGACACTTTGGATCTGGGACTGTCTATTCTGTTATGCTGGGGAATCTGATTGCATCCCAGTCCCAGGATAGCCAGTGTGGCTGCTGGGTCTGGGTCTGTGCAGGACCTGTACTCACCTCTCCAGGCCTGGGTCCCAGAATTGCCTCCCTCTCTAACTCCGTCGCTGTCTCCCTGCTGTGTCTCCCTCTCACCCTGCTGTGTCTCCATGTCTCCCTGCTGTGTCTCCCTGTCTCCCTGCTGTGTCTCCATGTCTCCCTGCTGTGTCTCCATGTCTCCCTGCTGTGTCTCCATGTCTCCCTGCTGTGTCTCCATGTCTCCCTGCTGTGTCTCCCTGTCTCCCTGCTGTGTCTCCATGTCTCCCTGCTGTGTCTCCATGTCTCCCTGCTGTGTCTCCATGTCTCCCTGCTGTGTCTCCATGTCTCCCTGCTGTGTCTCCCTGTCTCCCTGCTGTGTCTCCATGTCTCCCTGCTGTGTCTCCATGTCTCCCTGCTGTGTCTCCATGTCTCCCTGCTGTGTCTCCCTGCTGTGTCTCCATGTCTCCCTGCTGTGTCTCCATGTCTCCCTGCTGTGTCTCCATGTCTCCCTGCTGTGTCTCCATGTCTCCCTGCTGTGTCTCCCTGTCTCCCTGCTGTGTCTCCATGTCTCCCTGCTGTGTCTCCATGTCTCCCTGCTGTGTCTCCCTGTCTCCCTGCTGTGTCTCCATGTCTCCCTGCTGTGTCTCCATGTCTCCCTGCTGTGTCTCCATGTCTCCCTGCTGTGTCTCCATGTCTCCCTGCTGTGTCTCCATGTCTCTCTCCCTTCTCTCTCTCTCTTTCTCTCTGCCTCACTGGATGTTGCTTAAATATCTCTACCCCCCCGCTCAAATATCACTGGCCAGGACATCCAGTCCAGGGAGAGGGAGGGAATGAGGAGAAATACCAGAAAGTCACACAGCGGAATCCAGTCAATTTCTTAGTATTAGCACCAGGGCTCTGGTCCAAAGTAGTGCACTATACAGGGACTAGGGTGGTCACAAGTAGTGCTCTATACAGGGACTAGGGTGGTCCAAGTAGTGCACTATACAGGGACTAGGGTGGTCACAAGTAGTGCAGTATACAGGGACTAGGGTGGTCCAAGTAGTGCTCTATACAGGGACTAGGGTGGTCACAAGTAGTGCACTATACAGGGACTAGGGTGGTCACAAGTAGTGCACTATACAGGGACTAGGGTGGTCCAAAGTAGTGCTCTATACAGGGACTAGGGTGGTCACAAGTAGTGCACTATACAGGGACTAGGGTGGTCCAAGTAGTGCACTATACAGGGACTAGGGTGGTCACAAGTAGTGCAGTATACAGGGACTAGGGTGGTACAAGTAGTGCTCTATACAGGGACTAGGGTGGTCACAAGTAGTGCACTATACAGGGACTAGGGTGGTCCAAAGTAGTGCTCTATACAGGGACTAGGGTGGTCACAAGTAGTGCACTGTACAGGGATTAGGGTGGTTTAAAGTAGTGCTCTATACAGGGACTAGGGTGGTCACAAGTAGTGCACTGTACAGGGATTAGGGTGGTTTAAATTAGTGCACTATACAGGGACTAGGGTGGTCACAAGTAGTGCACTATACAGGGACTAGGGTGGTCACAAGTAGTGCACTATACAGGGACTAGGGTGGTCACAAGTAGTGCTCTATACAGGGACTAGGGTGGTCACAAGTAGTGCACTATACAGGGACTAGGGTGGTCCAAAGTAGTGCACTATACAGGGACTAGGGTGGTCACAAGTAGTGCAGTGTACAGGGACTAGGGTGGTCCAAGTAGTGCTCTATACAGGGACTAGGGTGGTCACAAGTAGTGCACTGTACAGGGATTAGGGTGGTTTAAATTAGTGCACTATACAGGGACTAGGGTGGTCACAAGTAGTGCACTATACAGGGACTAGGGTGGTCACAAGTAGTGCTCTATACAGGGACTAGGGTGGTCCAAGTAGTGCTCTATACAGGGACTAGGGTGGTCACAAGTAGTGCACTATACAGGGACTAGGGTGGTCACAAGTAGTGCACTATACAGGGACTAGGGTGGTTTAAATTAGTGCAGTATACAGGGACTAGGGTGGTCCAAAGTAGTGCAGTATACAGGGACTAGGGTGTCGTCGTGGACACGTACAGCAGCATCTGGAGGGGGGTTCAAGTGGGTGGTAGAACTGTAAACACCCCGGGCCTCCCTGTTCCTGGCCTGTTGGCTCCCTGCCGTTAAATACTAATGCACTGTTAGTGTCCCGGAGAGCACCCTATTCCCTGTTTAGTGCACTATGTAGGGAATACTGCCATTTGGGACGCGACTCTCACTGACTGGGTGTCTCTGTTTTGACCTCCTCAGGGTTCTTTAGGTGAAATGGGGTGGTGTAATATTTTAGATTCTCAATAAGCCATGGTCTCTCTGTCACCAATGGACTGTTACAGGACGGATGACGTAGCTCTGAACAACACAGTCGAGCTATTAAGTAGATTACGTTAATGTCGTCTGGTGCCCCGGCACTGGTGGTCTCTGTCACTCCACAAAGTACATAGGACAAGCCAGAGAAAACACACGTGTGTCGTTTGTGTGTGTGTGTGTGTGTGTGTGTGTGTGTGTGCGCGGTCAAACATAAATGTACGTATACAGTACCAGTCGAAAGTTTGGACACACCTACTCATTCAAGGGTTTTTCTTCATTTGTACTATTTTCTACATAGTAGAATTATAGTGAAGACATCAAAACTGTGAAATAACATATGGAATCATGTAGTAACCAAAAACAAGTGTTAAACAAATTCAGATTCTTCAAAGTAGCCACCCTTTGCCTGGATGACAGCTTTGCACACTCTTGGCATTCTCTCAACCAGCTTCATGAGGTAATCACCTGGAATGCATTTAAATTAACAGGTGTGCCTTGTTAAATGTTAATTAGTGGAATTTCTTTCCTCAATGCATTTGAGCCAATCAGTTGTGTTGTGACAAGGTAGGGTTGGTATACATAAGACAGCGCTATTTGGTAAAAGACCAAGTCCATATTATGGCAAGAACAGCTCAAATAAGCAAATGGAAACGATAGTCCATCATTACTTTAAATGCAAAGAAAAGTACTTTTTTTTATAGGAGGCTATGAATTATTCTCCACAGCAGCTAACTTTATTAGTAGGTTTACTGATTAGATTTTTCAAGTCATCCACCCAACCCTGTTTAATTTATTTATTTGACAAGGAATATAGTAAACAAAATATAAGCGCAACATGTAAAGTGTTTCATGAGCTGAAATAGAAGATCCCAGAAATTGTCCATAAGCACAAAAAGCTTATTTCCCTAAAATGTTGTGCACAAATTTTGTTTACCATGTTGGTGAGAATTTCTGCTCTGCCAAGATAATCCATCCACCTGAGGTGTGGCATATCAAGAAGCTGATTTAACAGCATGATCGTTACACAGGTGCACCTTGTGCTGGGGACAATAAAAGGCTGCTCTAAAATGTGCAGTTTTGTCACACAACACAATGCCACAGATGTCTCAAGTTTTGAGGGAGCGTGTAATTGGCATCCTGACTCCAGGAATGTCCACCAGAGCTGTTGCCAGAGATTTGAATGTTAATTTCTCTACCATAAGAATTTTCTAGCACGTCCAACCGGCCTCACAACCGCAGACCACAAACTTCCGACTTCAACAGTACATACATATATCTAAGAGTTTCTACAATGTATACTGAGCAAAAAAGGGTTTCACCCTGTGATATGCAGGTAGCTACGAGGGTTTCACCCTGTCATATACAGAGAGCTACGAGGGTTTCACGCTGTCATATACAGATGTCTACGAGGGTTTCACCCTGTCATATACAGAGAGCTACGAGGGTTTCACCCTTTCATATACAGGTAGCTACACGGGTTTCACCCAGGTAATTACGAGGGTTTCACCCTGTCATTTACAGGTAATTACAAGGGTTTCACCCTGTCATTTACAGGTAGCTACGACGGTTTCACCCTGTCATATAAAGGTAGCTACGAGGGTTTCACCCTGTGAAATACCATGTAGCTACTTGGGTTTCACCCTGTCATATGAAGGTAGCTACAAGGGTTTCACCCTGTGATATACATGTAGCTACAAGGGTTTCAGCCTGTCATATGCATGTAGCTACAAGGGTTTCAGCCTGTGATATGCAAGTAGCTACGAGGGTTTCCACCTGTCATATCAAGGTAGCTACGAGGGTCTCAGCCTGTCATATACATGTAGCTACGAGGGTTTCAGCCTGTCATATACAAGCAGCTACAAGGGTTTCACCCTGTGATATGAAAGTAGCTACGAGGGTTTCACCATGTCATATACAAGCAGCTACGAGGGTTTCACCAAGTCATATACAAGTAGCTACGAGGGTTTCACCATGTCATATACAAGTAGCTACGAGGGTTTCACCATGTCATATACAGGTATCTACTCTCTAGCGGGGCAGGGGGGGCCAGTGCCCCTGTGACAACAATTTTGGACCCCCTTGTGGCCCCCCTACATCTGTTATTAGACAGTGGCAACGAGGGTTTCACCCTGTGATATACACGTAGTCACGAGGGTTTCACCCTGTCACATACAGTGGGGAAAAAAAGTATTTAGTCAGCCACCAATTGTGCAAGTTCTCTCACTTAAAAAGATGAGAGAGGCCTGTAATTTTCAACATAGGTACACTTCAACTATGACAGACAAAATGAGGAAAAAAAATTCCAGAAATTCACATTGTAGGATTTTTATGAATTTATTTGCAAATTATGGTGGAAAATAAGTATTTGGTCACATACAAACAAGCAAGATTTCTGGCTCTCACAGACCTGTAACTTCTTTTTTAAGAGGCTCCTCTGTCCTCCACTCATTACCTGTATTAATGGCACCTGTTTGAACTTGTTATCAGTATAAAAGACACCTGTCCACAACCTCAAACAGTCACACTCCAAACTCCACTATGGCCAAGACCAAAGAGCTGTCAAAGGACACCAGAAACAAAATTGTAGACCTGCACCAGGTTGGGAAGACTGAATCTGCAATAGGTAAGCAGCTTGGTTTGAAGAAATCAACTGTGGGAGCAATTATTAGGAAATGGAAGACATACAAGACCACTGATAATCTTCCTCGATCTGGGGCTCCACGCAAGATCTCACCTCGTGGGGTCAAAATGATCACAAGAACGGTGAGCAAAAATCCCAGAACCACACACTGGGGACCTAGTGAATGACCTGCAGAGAGCTGGGACCAAAGTAACAAAGCCTACCATCAGTAACACACTCGCCGCCAGGGACTAAATCCTGCAGTGCCAGGCGTGTCCCCCTGCTTAAGCCAGTACATGTTCAGGCCCGTCTAAAGTTTGCTAGAGAGCATTTGGATGATCCAGATGAGGATTGGGAGAATGTCAGATGAAACCAAAATAGAACTTTTTGGTAAAAACTCAACTCGGTGTTTGGAGGACAAAGAATGCTGAGTTGCATCCAAAGAACACCATACCTACTGTGAAGCATGGGGTGGAAACATCATGCTTTGGGGCTGTTTTTTCTGCAAAGGGACCAGGGCGACTGATCCGTGTAAAGGAAAAAGAATGAATGGGGCCATGTATCGTGAGATTTTGAGTGAAAACCTCCTTCCATCAGCAAGGGCATTGAAGATGAAACGTGGCTGGGTCTTTCAGCATGACAATGATCCCAAACACACCGCCCGGCAACGAAGGAGTGGCTTCAGAAGAAGCATTTCAAGGTCCTGGAGTGGCCTAGCCAGTCTCCAGATCTCAACCCCATAGAAAATCTTTGGAGGAGTTGAAAGTCCGTGTTGCCCAGCGACAACCCCAAAACATCACTGCTCTAGAGGAGATCTGCATGGAGGAATGGGCCAAAATACCAGCAACAGTGTGTGAAAACCTTGTGAAGACTTACAGAAAACATTTGACCTCTGTCATTGCCAACAAAGGGTATATAACAAAGTATTGAGATAAACTTTGTTATTGACCAAATACTTATTTTCCACCATAATCTGCAAATAAATTCATAAAAATCCTACAATGTGATTTTCTGGATTTTTTTTTCCTCATTTTGTCTGTCATAGTTGAAGTGTACCTATGATGAAAATTACAGGCCTCTCTCATCTTTTTAAGTGAGAGAACTTGCACAATTGGTGGCTGACTAAATACTTTTTTTCCCCACTGTACAAGTAGCTACGAGGGTTTCACCCTGTGATATACCATGTTGCTACGAGGGTTTCACCCTGTCATATACAGGTAATTACGAGGGTTTCACCCTGTCATATACTGGTAGGTTCAAGGGTTTCACCCTGTCATATGCTCCTTATACAGTAGATATTGTAATGTCAGATGTAAGCGGGGATCCCGGGGAAACCAGAACATTTAGCTATTTTGGCCTAATGCTTGAGCAGGTGATTGAGGTGACCTATGGGTCATTAACTCAGAGACAGGTAGCTATGAAAGAGGAAGACACCTTCGTCCACTTTATATACAGTAGTTAAGTCGTGGCAGCTTCATGTCACAGGTGGCCTAATGTTTGAACAGGTGATGGAGGTGACCTATGGGTCATTAACTCACTCAGAGACAGGTAGCTAAGATGGTGTCAACACATACGCTCAATATACAACAGATATGTTACGACAGCTTCATGTCACAGGTGGCCTAATGTTGTTCTCTGTTAGAAGGTGACCAACAGATCATCTTTCAGCTCAGTGGCCGGTAGCTTGGAGGTATATCTGTCTCACTGAGCTTTTGACTATAGAAGCGTGTGCGTGCGTGCGTGTGTGCGTGCGTGCGTGTGTGTGTGTGTGTGCACCCCTTGTCCTATCAGTGCATTGTTTTTCTCCGTGATTTCCTAGGCTTTGACCTTTAAACTTACAGTGATAGCAACCATAACACAGAGTCAGCCCAGACAGGAAGTAGTGGGTAAATCAACGATGACATGTGGACTTTGTATCTGTTCCCGACATGATTCCCTATGGGCCCTGGTCTAAAGTAGTGCACTATGTAGGGAATAGGGTGCTATGGGTCCTGGTCAATAGTAGTGCACTATGTAGGGAATAGGGTGCCACTTCAGACTCAAGCCACTGTCTTGCTCATCTGGGTGGATAAATAATCTATTTTATGCCATTCTGTATATACAGTATATAGATACAGAAACCAATGTTATTGATGATAAAACGCCAGGCCTACACAGGATCAGGAAATATGCCGTTATCAGGAGCAATTCAAATGATGCCATTAGATTAGGAATACAGAACTGCTTTGCACATAACAGACCTGGGTTCAAATACTATTTGAAATCGTTCAAATGCTTTTAGCTGTGGCTTTAGCCTGCCTGGTTTGCCAGGTGGGCGGGGTTTGCCAGTTGTGTTGATATTCAATTGGCTATTGGTCCATTGTGCCAACCGAGCTCATTCAAGCCCAGCTAAAGTATTTGAAGTGATATCAAATAATATTTTCACCAAGATCTGGCAAATGGAGTTTGCACTTTATTTGAAGTAGGCCTACACTTATCAGGAATCGACTGTACTGTCCTCTTGGTACCTGTTTTTTTTTTTTTTACATTTATTTGTACTCTATTCTCTCTGCTCTCTAAAGATCTTAGACGCAATGTTCTTTTTACCACCAAATTCTTAGACGTCAGTTACTGATGGCGCCTGCGTCTCTCGGCCCTCTCTGCATTAATCCTATTATAATCAAGGCTTTAGTTATGTAATCTTCACACTAAGATTACATAACTGGTACACTACCAGTCAAAAGTTTTAGAACACCTACTCATTCAAGGGTTTTTCTTTGTGAAAGACATCAAAACTATGAAATAACATGTGGAATCATGTAGTAACCCCCCAAAAAATTGTTAAAACAAATCAAAATATAATTTAGATTTAAGATTCTTCAAATAGCCACCCTTTGCCTTGATGGCAGTCCCACGAAGCCCAAACCAGATGGGATGGCGTATCGCTGCAGAATGCTGTAGTAGCCATGCTGGTTAAGTGTGCCTTGATTTCTAAATAAATCATAGACAGTGTCACCAGCAAAGCACCCCAACACCATCACACCTCCTCCTCCATGCTTCACGGTGGGAAACACACATGCAGTGTCCAATCCGACGCACAGAAACATAAGAAAACATGAACGTATTACCTTGACGGTTTCTTACTAGAACCTGCTGTAAATAAAGCAGACAATAGCACCTTTTTTTTATCACTTGACTGTCATTCAAAAAATTATTTACTTGCTATCTATTATTGATTATATCATATACAAAATGGACATATCTATTTTAATATAGAGTATCTCAAAACGTTACTAATAATTGACAATTATTTTGAAGGTGGGGATGCAGCTGCTCCATGGCTCAGGTACATTTGGCCCCTGGTCCTACTGTATTTCCCCTGCTCTGGGATTGGGAGCCCTGCTAGCGGATGGCCCCTGGTCCTACTGTATTTCCCCTGCTCTGGGATTGGGAGCCCTGCTAGCGGATGGCCCCTGGTCCTACTGTATTTCCCCTGCTCTGGGATTGGGAGCCCTGCTAATGGATGGCCCCTAGTCTTACTGTATTTCCCCTGCTCTGGGATTGGGAGCCCTGCTACCGGATGGCCCCTGGTCTTACTGTATTTCCCCTGCTCTGGGATTGGGAGCCCTGCTAATGGACGGCCCCTAGTCTTACTGTATTTCCCCTGCTCTGGGATTGGGAGCCCTGCTAATGGATGGCCCCTAGTCTTACTGTATTTCCCCTGCTCTGGGATTGGGAGCCCTTCTAGCAGATGGTCTTTCTAGGAAATGGAGAATGACACTTGGTCTTGTTGAACTTTGCTCTATATCAACTCCCAGACGCCTGGGAAATATTACCCCATGTGAAATATATTACTCTGTTTTCCAATGCTTCCTCTGGTCCCTTGTAAAAGAGAGAGGCATCAAAGTGGGATTAATCTGAACAATTTAAAGATAAATAAAAAATAGAATCAAACCAACAAATAGTTTTGACTTTATTCACAGTATTCCAGTGTTGTTGTGATGACCAGATAACATGACGTAATGACGTAGGCCAAACTGTGAAGTCATGACGTAGGCCACACTGTGATGTCATGACGTAGGCCAAACTGTGACATCATGACATAGGCCACACTGGGATGTCATGACGTAGGCCAAACTGTGACGTCATGACGTAGGCCACACTGTGAATGTCGTGACGTAGGTTACACTGTGATGTCGTGACGTAGGCTACACTGTGATGTTGTGACGTAGGCCACACTGTGATGTCATGACGTAGGCCACACTGTGATGTCATGACGTCTGCCGCACTGTGATGTCATGACGTAGGCCACACTGTGATGTCATGACGTCTGCCACACTGTGATGTCATGACGTAGGCCACACTGTGATGTCATGACGTCTGCCACACTGTGTCCCAATGAGCTGGAACATTAATTAAGTTTAGTTGTTAACTTGTTTTTGGCTCTTTGATTCACTGCTTTCTCTGATACCAATATCAGTGTAGGTTATCTATTTCCCTGTCTGTCACTGGGCCAGAGACACAGGTTGAGTCCATAATGGCACCCTATTCCCAATTTAGTGCACTACTTTTTTGGGGGGGGTATTTTATTAGGATCCCAATTAGGTGTTGCAAAAGCAGCAGCTACTCTACCTGGGGTCCAACACAAAACACAAAGCAGGACATAATACTGAACATCAATAGACAACAGTTCAAGGGCAGAACTACATAAAATATCTATGTAGCCTACATATCAAAACATACACAACACACTATCGGGGCTCTGGTTAAAAGAAGTGCACTAGAAAGCTAATAGTTTTCCATTTGGGACGTAAGCATTACTCTACAGCATTGTAACTCTAAACTTCTTCCTAGAAAGAGCCCTTTGTGATTTCAACACATCAGGGTGTATCAGACTACTCCCAGGTTTATCAGACTACTCCCAGGTTTATCAGACTACTCCCAGGTTTATCAGACTACTCCCAGGTTTATCAGACTACTCCCAGGTTTATCAGACTACTCCCAGTAGAGAGACTGCTAACATAAGTATTAAAGTCTCAGCAATATTTGGTTGAATCTAAGATTCGGTTGAATCTAAGATTCGGTTCTGACTTCAGAGATATCATATCATTGCTGGCTGATGAGTTGATTTGTGCCGATCAGAATTTGGTCAGGGAAAGCTGTACTATGATTGGACTGGCCCTGCTCTGTCAGACGATTAGTTAGCCAGTGATGGAGAAACCCAGAGCAGCCTTGCCCTCACGGTGTTTAGATCTGTTGGTTGGTGTCAATCAATATTTGATCACGAAAAGCTGCAGTATATTATAACAAAGTAATACTATGCGAGAACTGGCCCTGCCTGTCTGCCTGTCAGAAGATTAGTTAGCAAGTGATAGAGAAACCTAGAGCAGCCTTTACCCTTGCTCATGGCCTGTTGTACTAGGCTGGTCCCAGTCTCAGCCGTACCCCAGCAGCCTTACCTCAGCCCCAGCCCTACGCAAGCAGCCGTACCTCAGCCCCAGCCCTACCCAAGCAGCCCTACCTCAGCCCCAGCCCTACCCCAGCAGCCCTACCTCAGACCCAGCCCTACCCCAGCAGCCCTACCTCAGCCCTAGCCCTACCCCAGCAGCCCTACCTCAGCCCGGCCCTACCCCAGCAGCCCAACCCCAGCCTCAGCCCTACCCCAGCAGCCCAACCCCAGCCTCAGCCGTACCCCAGCCTCAGCCCTACTCCAGCCGTACCCTAACCTAAGCCCCAGCCTCAGCCCCATCTCAGCCCCAGCCGTACTCCAACCCAAGCCCAACTCAGCCCAACTCCAGCCTCAGCCCTACCCCAGCCTCAGCCCTACCCCAGCCTCAGCCCTACCCCAGCCTCAGCCCTACCCCAGCCTCAGCCCTACCACAGCCCCCAGCTCGATGCTACAGTACAGTATTGCGTGTGTCTGTGATGCCTATTGTGCAAGTGTAGTATCCCTTGAGAGAGATGGATTCACACTTTACAGAGAAAACATGTCACCACTACACCATCTGACTAATTACACTGTATGACTAATGCAACAGCCTGTTGTCAAATATTACTCACATTACATACTACACAACACAATTAACCCATAACATCATGTCATGACTGAATAATGAATAGGTCCTCAGAGAACAGTCCCATAACATCATGCCATGACTGAATAATTAATCAGTCCTCAGAGAACAGCCCCATAACATAATGTCATGACTGAATAATGAATAGGTCCTCAGAGAACAGTCCCATAACATCATGTCATGACTGAATAATGAATAGGTCCTCAGAGAACAGTCCCATAACGTCATGACTGAATAATGAATAGGTCCTCAGAGAACAGTCACCTTATATTAACTCACTGCTTCCTGATCCGGTTCTCGTGATCCTCAGCCGGTCCACAACTGTATCAGATCTATTCCAACACTAGAACAACTAGCCAACTAATCACCAAGTCTAACACATCAGATTCAACTAGCCAACTAATCACCAAGTCTAACACATCAGATTCAACTAGCCAACTAATCACCAAGTCTAACACATCAGATTCAACTAGCCAACTAATCAGCAAGTCTAACACATCAGATTCAACTAGCCAACTAATCAGCAAGTCTAACACATCAGATTCAACTAGCCAACTAATCACCAAGTCTAACACATCAGATTCAACTAGCCAACTAATCAGCAAGTCTAACACATCAGATTCAACTAGCCAACTAATCAGCAAGTGGAATACTGTAGGTAGGCTAATACCCTATCACGCTACTATCGGGGAGACCCTTGGGGAGCCCGGTTCCAGAAGTGAAATCCATCCCTGGCTTGGATATTTTATTTTCATATGTCGTTTCCAGGACAGTTCCTCAAACTATGGTGGACGTGTAACAAGGCCAGTACAGCTCAGCTTGGCTCAGTAGTGTCCTTAGCCTATAGGAATGATATGTAACCAGGCCAGTACAGCTCAGCTTGGCTCAGTAGTGTCCTTAGCCTATAGGAATGATATGTAACCAGGCCAGTACAGCTCAGCTTGGCTCAGTAGTGTCCTTAGCCTATAGGAATGATATGTAACCAGGCCAGTACAGCTCAGCTTGGCTCAGTAGTGTCCTTAGGCTATAGGAATGATATTTAACAAGGCCAGTACAGCTCAGCTTGGCTCAGTAGTGTCCTTAGGCTATAGGAATGATATTTAACAAGGCCAGTACAGCTCAGCTTGTCTCAGTAGTGTCCTTAGGCTATAGGAATGATATTTAACAAGGCCAGTACAGCTCAGCTTGTCTCAGTAGTGTCCTTAGGCTATAGGAATGATATTTAACAAGGCCAGTACAGCTCAGCTTGTCTCAGTAGTGTCCTTAGGCTATAGGAATGATATTTAACCAGGCCAGTACAGCTCAGCTTGGCTCAGTAGTGTCCTTAGGCTATAGGAATGATATTTAACAAGGCCAGTACAGCTCAGCTTGGCTCAGTAGTGTGCAAAGGGTCCAAGTGTTGAGTCAATCCAGGGTTAGGAGTGGCTGAGACAACACTGCTCTTATGACATCACTAATCCCTCACACAGCCCACGTATACATTTTCCATCTTAGACTGGTAAAGTAGACTACTATGTGTGTGTGTGTGTGTGTGTGTGTGTGTGTGTGTGTGTGTGTCTGTGTCTGTGTGTCTGTGTGCGGTAAAGTTGTCTACTATGAAGGTGTGTGTGTGTCTGTGTGTGGTAAAGTAGGCTACTATGAGAGTGTGTGTGTGTTTTGGTGTGTGACTGTATGTCTGCGTGGTAAAAGTAGTCTACTATGAGAGTGTGTGTGTGTTTTGGTGTGTGACTGTATGTCTGCATGGTAAAAGTAGGCTACTATGAGAGTGTGTGTGTGTTTTGGTGTGTGACTGTATGTCTGCGTGGTAAAAGTAGTCTACTATGAGAGTGTGTGTGTGTGTTTTGGTGTGTGACTGTATGTCTGCGTGGTAAAAGTAGTCTACTATGAGAGTGTGTGTGTGTGTTTTGGTGTGTGACTGTATGTCTGCGTGGTAAAAGTAGGCTACTATGAGGGAGGTGCTGACGGAATGACAGGGCTACTATTTCAGGCTAGGGCAGGACCCCAGGAGAACCAGACTGATCCAGTTCACCCTCCTACACATGCAGTTAGATATGACAACAGTCTTCTGGATAGACTAGATATGACAACAGTCTTCTGGATAGACTAGATATGACAACAGTCTTCTGGATAGACTAGATATGACAACAGTCTTCTGGATAGACTAGATATGACAACAGTCTTCTGGATAGACTAGATATGACAACAGTCTTCTGGATAGACTAGATATGACAACAAACGAACAGTGGATGTGACTGACTGAAAGGGATCCTGGCTGTGTTGGGCGTTTCTGCCGTGCAGAGGGTGTGGATGGATAGAGGGAGAATACTCAACTCCTCAAAATAGACTATGGAGCATTATTATATTATGGAACTATTTTTCATTACAAAATGTATTCTGTCATAGAATTGGCAGGAATATACAGTTATATTTATTTATTTAGACAGACTTGTAGACCATTGACAAATGGGTATTTAAAGCATGCTAGCACTAAGTGTTACGGTGAGAGAAACAGAATAGAGAATTGTTAATTTCCCGTGACAACATTTCCAACAACGTAAAGTGTTAGAATAGGACCAGAAACAACCAGTATATATTTATAGTCAATCAATCAATCAATCAAATGTATTTATAAAGCCCTTTTTACATCAGCCGATGTCACAAAGTGCTTATACAGAATCCCAGCCTAAAACCCCCAAACAGCAAGCAATGCAGGTGTAGAAGCACGTTGCCTAGGAAGAAGTCCCTGGAAAGGCAGGAGCCTAGGAAGAAACCTAGAGAGGACCCAGTCTAGCCTACAGGGCCAGTGTGGAGCGCTGGTTATTAGTATTAATCAGTAGAAAAGAGATGAAGCCTTTGCCCCTCCTGTCTCTTCCTTTATAAATGGCACCCTATTTCCTTTATAAATGGCACACTATTTCCTTTCAAATGGCACCCTATTTCCTTTATAAATGGCACCCTATTTCCTTTATAAATGGCACCCTATTTCCTTTTCAAATGGCACCCTATTTCCTTTCTAAATGGCACCCTATTTCCTTTTTAAATGGCACCCTATTTCCTTTATAAATGGCACCTTACTTCCTTTATAAACGGCACACTATTTCCTTTATAAATGGCACCTTACTTCCTTTATAAATGGCACCCTATTTCCTTTCTAAATGGCACCCTATTAACTGTATAAATGGTACCTTAATTCCTTCATAAATGGCACCTTACTTCCTTTATAAATGGCCCCCCTATTTCCTTTATAAATGGCACACTATTTCCTTTCAAATGGCACCCTATTTCCTTTTTAAATGGCACCCTATTTCCTTTCAAATGGCACCCTATTTCCTTTCTAAATGGCACCCTATTTCCTTTCAAATGGCACCCTATTTCCTTTTCAAATGGCACCCTATTTCCTTTCTAAATGGCACCTATTTCCTTTTTAAATGGCACCCTATTTCCTTTCTAAATGGCACCCTATTTCCTTTTTAAATGGCACCCTATTTCCTTTATAAATAGCACCTTTCTTCCTTTATAAATGGCACCCTATTTCCTTTATAAATGGCACCCTATTTCCTTTATAAATGGCACCCTATTTCCTTTATAAATGGCACCCTATTTCCTTTATAAATGGCACCCTATTTACTTTCTAAATGGCACCCTATTTCCTTTCAAATGGCACCCTATTTCCTTTTCAAATGGCACCCTATTTCCTTTCTAAATGGCACCCTATTTCCTTTTTAAATGGCACCCTATTTCCTTTCTAAATGGCACCCTATTTCCTTTCAAATGGCACCCTATTTCCTTTTCAAATGGCACCCTATTTCCTTTCTAAATGGCACCCTATTTCCTTTTTTGAAATGGCACCCTATTTCCTTTTTAAATGGCACCCTATTTCCTTTCTAAATGGCACCCTATTTCCTTTTTAAATGGCACCCTATTTCCTTTCAAATGGCACCCTATTTCCTTTTCAAATGGCACCCTATTTCCTTTCAAATGGCACCCTATTTCCTTTCAAATGGCACCCTATTTCCTTTCTAAATGGCACCCTATTTCCTTTATAAATGGCACCCTATTTCCTTTCAAATGGCACCCTATTTCCTTTTTAAATGGCACCCTATTTCCTTTCTAAATGGCACCCTATTTCCTTTTTAAATGGCACCCTATTTCCTTTCAAATGGCACCCTATTTCCTTTTCAAATGGCACCCTATTTCCTTTCAAATGGCACCCTATTTCCTTTCAAATGGCACCTTATTTCCTTTATAAATGGCACCCTATTTACTTTATAAATGGCACCCTATTTCCTTTCTAAATGGCACCCTATTTCCTTTTTAAATGGCACCTTACTTCCTTTATAAATGGCACCCTATTTCCTTTATAAATGGCACCTTATTTCCTTTATATATGGCACCCTATTTCCTTTATAAATGGCACCTTATTTCCTTTATAAATGGCAACTTATTTCCTTTAGTGTACTACAATTGACCAACTTTCAAGTTGCATTAATGGTTTGTACATTATACACATGGTGTACACACCGTCCAAACAAATGCTTTGCTTTCGGGTTCTTTCTCTACAATGCAGCAAGAATAATAATTAATAAAGTATAACAATAGGAACATAAAGTAAATTGCTCAGTAGAATATAATAGACATTTTAGCATCAGTATAATACAGGAAGGCACAATTTATAGTCCAATATTTACACATGTATCAGGAAAAGGGGGGATTCAGGGGGCAAGTATTTCAATGGTGCAGTATTAGCAATCATAATAAGAGTCTGGTAGCAGCAGTGGTGATGTGTGTGTAGCATGAATACCTACAGTCCTGTATATCTCCGTTGACTATATCTACAGTCCTGTATATCTCCGTTGACTATACCTACAGTCCTGTATATCTCCGTTGACTATTCCTACAGTCCTGTATATCTCCGTTGACTATACATACAGTCCTGTATATCTCCGTTGACTATACCTACAGTCCTGTATATCTCCGTTGACTATACCTACAGTCCTGTATATCTCCGTTGACTATACCTACAGTCCTGTATATCTCCGTTGACTACACCTACAGTCCTGTATATCTCCGTTGACTATACCTACAGTCCTGTATATCTCCGTTGACTATACCTACAGTCCTGTATATCTCCGTTGACTATTCCTACAGTCCTGTATATCTCCGTTGACTATACCTACAGTCCTGTATATCTCCGTTGACTATACCTACAGTCCTGTATATCTCCGTTGACTATTCCTACAGTCCTGTATATCTCCGTTGACTATACCTACAGTCCTGTATATCTCCGTTGACTATACCTACAGTCCTGTATATCTCCGTTACAACACAGTGAGTTTGTTATTTCATATCGTACAACAGGTTAACGTTACAACACAGTGAGTTTGTTATTTCATATCGTACAACAGGTTAACGTTACAACAACAGAAACCATGCATACAGCAGTACAGGACTGTGTTACTTTTACCCAGTTTTCTCCCCAGTTTTGTTGTATCCAACTGGTAGTTACAGTCTTGTCTCATCGCTGCCTCTCCCGTACGGACTCGGGAGAGGCGAAGGTCGAGAGCCGCTCGTACCCTGAAACACGACCCTGCCAGCCGCACCGATGTGTCAGAGGAAACACCGTACATCTGGCGACCGTGTCAGCGTGCACTGCGCACGGCCCGCCACAGGAGTCGCTAGTGTGCGATGGGACAAGGACATCCCTGCCTGGCCAAACCCTCCCCTAACCCGGATGGCGCTGGGCCCGATTGTGCACCGTCCCATTGGTGTCCCGGTGGCGGCCGGCTGAGACAGTGGATGTTTCATTCTTTAGTTTCATATAACTTCCTGATGTGAAATCCTATCATGGGGCCTTGGTGACTTATATCACACTACCGTTTCCTCTCATCCCCCAGACCATTCTCAAAACACAATCTTACACTTCTCAATGGCACCATTTTCTCTATACAGTGGACTAGGACTGTAGTCAAAGGTAGTGTACTATACAGGGAATAGCATGCCATTTGGGATGAAGCCTTAAAGAAAGTCTAGACCTTTCTGAGATGAATACCAGGAACTGACTAAAGGAGAATTTGTCCACCGTGTCAGTCTGCCAGAGTGACTTAACAACAATAACCACTCAGTCCCTGGCAACACACCGCATTGTTACTACGGTCCCTGGCAACACACCGCATTGTTACTGCGGTCCCTGGCAACACACCGCATTGTTACTACGGTCCCTGGTAACACACCACATTGTTACTACGGGCCCTGGCAACACACCGCATTGTTACTGCGGTCCCTGGCAACACACCACATTGTTACTATGGCTAAACCACATTGTTGCTATGGCAACACACCACTGTGTTACTACAGTCCCTGGCAACCACACCACATTGTTACTCCACCCCTGGCAACACACCACATTGTTACTATGGCAACACACCACCTTGTTACTATGGCAACACACCCCCTTTTTACAACATTGCCTGGCAACACCCCACAGTGTTACTATTACAACACACCACATTGTTTCTATGGCAACACACCACATCGTTACTATGGCAACACACCACATTGTTACTACAGTGCCTGGGAGCACACCACATTGTTACTACAGTGCCTGGGAGCACACCACATTGTTACTATGGCAACACACCACATTGTTACTACAGTCTACAGTGCTATTGTAGCTACTGTTGTTCTAATCTCTCCTCCAACCCTCTGGAAGTACCAGAGACTGCTTTTGATGAAGAATGGAGGACAATTTGAGCTGTTTGATGTTGATCCCAGTATCCAAATATACCTCTGCTCCTGGCCCCCTGCCCTCCTCTGTCCTTCCCCAGTGAGAACAGACATGGGGTTTGGGCCAGAGCCGGCCCGGTGCTGGGCCAGGGGCCTGGGGGGATCTCTGGGCCGGAGCTGGGCTGAAGTGGAGGGGTGTTGAGACAGCTGTGATCCTCTCTCTCTCTCTCTCTCTCTCTCTCTCTCTCTCTCTCTCTCTCTCTCTCTCTCTCTATTTCTCTTTCTAGGCCAAGAGGTCTGATTCATGTTATGATGAGTCATGTCAGAACTGGAGCAGCAGGAATCAGGCTCTGCCAGGACCAGGGTTGTGACTCAGAGACTGCTCTGTGCACCATGGACTCACTGCTCCACTACTCTCACCTCGCCTCTACTCCACTCAGGGGGTTAAAGAGAAGAGAAAAAGAGCAAAGTGGACCTATGAGTGGCAAGGAACAGACAAGCTGTTCTTAATGGCAGACCATTTCTCATGTTGTTACTGAGCTTTCTGCTGGCTGAATAGAGAGATGTGGTGTGGATAGGGGCTGTTTCCTGCCTCTCCTCTCAGCTCAGGTGCATCTAAGTTGTACTCTGGCACTTAATGCATCAATTTTGGTTTTGAACCCTATTATACAAACCATACATCCTGTGTATAATCTCTTTATAGTTTTAATTGGTCGAAGGCTAACCAAAATCTGTCCCTCAAAACCAACGTTAAGATGAAGACGGACAGACAAATGCAATCGTTACTGATGGAGACATCATCCCAAATGGCACCCTATTCCCAATGGGACCCCTGGTCAAAAGTAGTGCACACTCTAAAAAGAATGGGGTTCCGTTTGGGACATCACCCATTCCAGATCAGTGACCCAGAGCAGGAGAGGGGGGGAACAAAATGAGCTCCCCATTCCAGATCAGTGACCCAGAGCAGGAGAGGGGGGGTGAACAAAATGAGCTCCCCATTCCAGATCAGCGACCCAGAGCAGGAAAGGGGGGGAACAAAATGAGCTCCCCATTCCAGATCAGTGACCCAGAGCAGGAGAGGGGGGGTGAACAAAATGAGCTCCCATTCCAGATCAGCGACCCAGAGCAGGAGAGGGGGAGGGGGCATAACTCTCACTCAGTTCATTTTATTTTAAGGTGTAATTGATGGTTGTCGTGGAAACAACGTATGATTTTAGCTTGGTGTTTTCATATGTGAGGAAAGCAGGCAGCAACATGTGAGTCAGCTGAAACCAGCCAGCCTGCCTGCCTTTGGTGTCACGATACGAGAGAAAACGTGGACTCCATCCTGTCCTTTTTCTCAGTAGAGAGACAGCGCGAGAGAAAAAGAGAGACAAAGAAAGAGAGGGAGAGAAAGTGAGAGATAAAAAGAGAGAGAGAGAGAGAGAGAGAGAGAGAGAGAGAGAGAGAGAGAGAGAGAGAGAGAGAGAGAGAGAGAGAGAAAAGTATTTTTGTTTGACTACCGCTCTCCTTCCTGAGAGCCGTTCTATCTCACAGTTCATTGATGCTCTAGCAGTCCGAGTCCGTGAAAAACATTCGTAGGGCTGCACTTCTGTCAAAAGGTGCTAAAAGAGAAGCAGCCCTAGTAATGTTCTAGAAATAAATACACTGATGACAAACCCATGTAATGAGAAAATGGGTTACTTTGTCCCAAAAGTGGCTTACTTATCACCAAGTCGTGAGGAAAAAAAAATAAAATAGGCTGCTTTTAGTCAAAAGGAGACACAAAAAGGCAAACATCTTCATTATCAACATTGTTATGATATATTATCATATTCACTATCAACATTATTATGATGTATTATCATATTAACTATCAACATTATTATGATATATTATCATATTCATTATCAACATTATTATGATATGTTATCATATTCATTATCAACATTATTATGATATATTATCATATTCATTATCACCATTATTATGATGTATTATCATATTCATTATCAACATTATTATGATATATTATCATAATCACTATCAACATTATTATGATATATTATCATATTCATTATCAACATTATTATGATATATTATCATAATCACTATCAACATTATTATGATATATTATCATATTCATTATCAACATTATTATGATATATTATCATAATCACTATCAACATTATTATGATATAATATCATATTCATTATCAACATTATTATGATATATTATCATATTCATTATCACCATTATTATGATGTATTATCATATTCATTATCACCATTATTATGATATATTATCATAATCACTATCAACATTATTATGATATATTATCATATTCATTATCACCATTATTATGATGTATTATCATATTCATTATCACCATTATTATGATATATTATCATATTCACTATCAACATTATTATGATATATTATCCTATTCATTATCAACATTATTATGATCAAAGTCACCATTATTAGTCAGTTGTACAACCGAATGCCTTCAACCGAAATGTGTCTTCCGCATTTAACCCAACCCCTCTGAATCAGAGAGGTGCGGGGGGCTGCCTTTAATCAACATCCACGTCTTCGGCGCCCGGGAACAGTGGGTTAACTGCCTTGGTCAGGGGCAGAACGACAGATTTTTACCTTGTCAGCTCGGGGATTTGAACTTGCAGCCCTCCGGTTACAAGTCCAACGCTCTAACCACTAGGCTACCTGTCGCGATGTATTACCATATTCATTATCACCATTATTACAATGTATTATCGTATTATTACCACCATTATTATGATGTGTTATCATATTCACTATCAACATTATTATGATGTATTATCATATTCATTATCACCATTATTATGATATATTATCATATTCACTATCAACATTATTATGATATATTATCTTATTCACTATCAACATTATTATGATATATTATCATATTCATTATCACCATTATTATGATGTATTATCATATTATTATGACCATTATTATGATATATTATCATATTCATTATCACCATTATTATGATATATTATCATATTCATTATCACCATTATTATGATATATTATCATATTCATTATGAACATTATTATGATATATTATCATATACACTATCAACATTATTATGATATATTATCATATTCATTATCACCATTATTATGATGTATTATCATATTGATTATCAACATTATTATGACATATTATCATATTCATTATCAATATTATTAATAAAGATTATTATATTCATTATCAACATTAGTATTATGTGTTATATTCATTATCAACAATATTATATATTATTATCTTCATTATCAACATTATTATTGTAAGATGTTTTCTTCATTATCAGCATTATTATTATTATTATTATTATTATTATTATTATTATTATTATATAAAATGATATTCATTAGAAACATTGTTATTGTATATTAGCTTCATTATCATTATTATTATTGTTATTATTAAATACAATTATATTCATTATCATCATTATTATTGTATATTAGTATCTTTATTATCAATATTATTATATATAATTATATTTATTATCAACGTTATTATTAATTATTATTATCTTCATTATCAATATTATTATGTATTATCTTCACTAGTTACATTGTTCTTATATATTATTATCTTCATTATCAATATTATTATGTATTATCTTCACTAGTTTCATTGTTCTTATATATTATTATCTTCATTATCAATATTATCATGTATTATCTTCACTATTTACATTTTTATTATATATTATCTTCATTATCAATATTATTATGTATTGTCTTCACTATTTACATTATTGTTATATATTATTATCTTCATTATCAATATTATTATGTATTGTCTTCACTATTTACATTGTTATTATATATTATTACTTCATTATCAGCATTATTATTATTATTATCTCATCAGCATTATTAATATTATTATTATTGTTATATAAAATGATATTCATTATCAACATTATTATTGCATATTATTACCTTTATTGTCAACATTATTATTATAGAATATAAAATTCACTATAACATTGTTATTATATGTTCATCGTTTTCAATGTTATAATTGTATATTATTATTTTCATTATCAACATTATTGTAATAATACATTCATTATCAACATTATTATTATATAATATTATATTCATTATCTTCTGCAACACTGTTGTCCTTCTTCAGTCTGAAAATCAATAGTCCTATCCTATTAGCCTTCTCAAAGCCAGTAGAAAAGGAGCCAATCTTTTCCAAACTCTTCTTGTTGAGAGAAAATCACAGGAAATAAGAGACTGTTGAGTCCTGCTGCTGGAGACAAATTGCCTCCCCTCCCTCAGCCAGAGAGCGGAGCTGGCCACACAGACACACACAAACACGCTCACACACACAAACGCACGTACGCAGACGTGCACTTAAACTCGGGCGCGTTTATCACAACTGAAATCAGATATAGTTTTTCTGCAGGAGGCCCACTTGATTAATACAGAGGATCTTAAATCAGAAATGGGTTGGGCAAGTGTTCTCTTCTTGCTACAATAGTAATGAAATAGTAAGTAAAAGTAGAGGGGTTCCTGATCCATAAGAATACAGACTTCAATCATGCTCGCCTCTCATCCCTGCTATTACATCCACCCTCGCCTCTCATCCCTGCTATTACATCCACCCTCGCCTCTCATCCCTGCTATTACATCCACCCTCGCCTCTCATCCCTGCTATTACATCCACCCTCGCCTCTCATCCCTGCTATTACGTCCATCCTCACCTTATCCCTGCTATTACAACCACGGATGTCTCATCCCTGCTATTTAATCCACCCTCACATCTCATCCCTGCTATTTAATCCAACCTCTCTTTTCATCCCTGCCATTTAATTCACCCTCACATCTCATCCCTGACAATTAATCGTCCCTCACATCTCATCCCTGACAATTAATCGTCCCTCACATCTCATCCCTGACAATTAATCGTCCCTCACATCTCATCCTTGACAATTAATCGTCCCTCATGTCTCATTCCTGCTATTTCATCCACATTCACGTCTCGTCCCTGCCATTCCTGCCATTTATGATGTGCAATTGAGAACATCCTGTTGGGCTGTATGACTGCCTGGTACGGCAACTGCAAGGCTCTCCAGAGGGTGGTGCGGTCTGCCCAACGCATCACCGGGGGCAAACTACCTGCCCTCCAGGACACCTACAGCACCCGATGTCACAGGAAGGCCAAAAATATCATCAAGGACAACAATCACCCGAGCTACTGCCTGTTCACCCCGTTATCATCCAGAAGGCGAGGTCATTACAGGTGCATCAAAGCTGGGACCGAGAGACTGAAAAACAGCTTCTATCTCAAGGCCATCAGACTGTTAAATAGCCATCACTAGGCGGCTTCCACCCAGTTACATAACCCTCCACTTTAGAGGCTGCTGCCCTGTATAGACATGGAATCACTTTAATAATGGAACACTAGTCAATTTAATAATGTTTACATACTGCTTTACTCATCTCATATGTATATACTGTATTCTATTCTACGGTTTTACTCACCTCATACGTATATACTGTATTCTATTCTACTGTTTTACTCACCTCATATGTATATACTGTATTCTATTCTACTGTATTACTCACCTCATATGTATATACTGTATTCTATTCTACTGTTTTACTCACCTCATATGTATATACTGTATTCTGTTCTACCGTATTTTAGTCTATGCCACTCCGACATTGCTCATAATAATATTTATATATTCCTTAATTCCATTCTTTGACTTTTAGGTTTGTCTGTATTGTTAGATATTACTGCACTTTTGGAGATAGAAACACAAGCATTTCGCTACATCCGCAATAACACCTGCTAAATGTGTATGTGACCAATAACATTTGAACTGATTTGATTTAATCCTCTCTCACGTCTCATCCCTGCTATTTAATCCACCCTCACGTCTCATCCCTGCTATTTAATCCACCCTCACGTCTCATCCCTGCTATTTAATCCACCCTCACGTCTCATCCCTGCTATTTAATCCACCATCACGTCTCATCCCTGCTATTTAATCCACCCTCACGTCTCATCCCTGCTATTTAATCCACCCTCACGTCTCATTCCTGCTATTTAATCCAACATCACGTCTCATCCCTGCTATTTCATCCACTGACATCTCATCTCTGCCATTTAATTCACCGTCACGTCTCATCCCTGCTATTTCATCCACTGACATCTCATCTCTGCCATTTAATTCACCCTCACGTCTCATCCCGGCCATTTAATCCAACCTCACGTCTCATCCCTGCTATTTCTTCCACCCGTCACGTCTCATCCCTGCTATTTAATCCACCCTCACGTCTCATCCCTGCTATTTAATCCACCCTCACGTCTCATCCCTGCTATTTAATCCTCCCTCATGTCTCATCCCTTCTATTTA
Organism: Brachymystax lenok tsinlingensis; assembly: GCA_030435695.1. Taxonomy (NCBI): domain Eukaryota; kingdom Metazoa; phylum Chordata; class Actinopteri; order Salmoniformes; family Salmonidae; genus Brachymystax; species Brachymystax lenok. The sequence continues at coordinate 41,847,352 of CM059794.1, read as the reverse complement.
ATCCTCCCTCACATCTCATCCCTGCTATTTCATCCACTGACGTCTCATCCCTGCTATTTCAACCACGGACGTCTCATCCTTGCTATTTCAACCACCCTCACGTCTCATCTCTGCTATTTCATCTACTGTCGTCTCATCCCTGATATTTCATCCACTGACGTCTCATCCTTGCTATTTCAACCACGGACGTCTCATCCTTGCTATTTCAACCACCCTCACGTCTCATCTCTGCTATTTCATCTACTGTCGTCTCATCCCTGATATTTCATCCACTGACGTCTCATCCCTGCTATTTCAACCACTGACGTCTCATCCTTGCTATTTCAACCACCCTCACGTCTCATCTCTGCTATTTCATCTACTGTCGTCTCATCCCTGCTATTTCAACCACTGACGTCTCATCCTTGCTATTTCAACCACCCTCACGTCTCATCTCTGCTATTTACAGTGGGGGGAAAAAGTATTTAGTCAGCCACCAATTGTGCAAGTTCTCTCACTTAAAAAGATGAGAGAGGCCTGTAATTTTCATCATAGGTACACTTCAACTATGACAGACAAAATGAGGAAAAATAAATCCAGAAAATCACATTGTAGGATTTTTAATGAATTTATTTGCAAATTATGGTGGAAAATAAGTATTTGGTCACATACAAACAAGCAAGATTTCTGGCTCTCACAGACCTGTAACTTCTTCTTTAAGAGGCTCCTCTGTCCTCCACTCGTTACCTGTATTAATGGCACCTGTTTGAACTTGTTATCAGTATAAAAGACACCTGTCCACAACCTCAAACAGTCACACTCCAAACTCCACTATGGCCAAGACCAAAGAGCTGTCAAAGGACACCAGAAACAAAATTGTAGACCTGCACCAGGTTGGGAAGACTGAATCTGCAATAGGTAAGCAGCTTGGTTTGAAGAAATCAACTGTGGGAGCAATTATTAGGAAATGGAAGACATACAAGACCACTGATAATCTTCCTCGATCTGGGGCTCCACGCAAGATTTCACCCTGTGGGGTCAAAATGATCACAAGAACGGTTAGCAAAAATCCCAGAACCACACGGGGGGACCTAGTGAATGACCTGCAGAGAGCTGGGACCAAAGTAACAAAGCCTACCATCAGTAACACACTCGCCGCCAGGGACTCAAATCCTGCAGTGCCAGACGTGTCCCCCTGCTTAAGCCAGTACATGTTCAGGCCCGTCTGAAGTTTGCTAGAGAGCATTTGGATGATCCAGATGAGGATTGGGAGAATGTCATATGGTCAGATGAAACCAAAATATAACTTTTTGGTAAAAACTCAACTCGTCGTGTTTGGAGGACAAAGAATGCTGAGTTGCATCCAAAGAACACCATACCTACTGTGAAGCATGGGGGTGGAAACATCATGCTTTGGGGCTGTTTTTCTGCAAAGGGACCAGGACGACTGATCCGTGTAAAGGAAAGAATGAATGGGGCCATGTATCGTGAGATTTTGAGTGAAAACCTCCTTCCATCAGCAAGGGCATTGAAGATGAAACGTGGCTGGGTCTTTCAGCATGACAATGATCCCAAACACACCGCCCGAACGAAGGAGTGGCTTCGTAAGAAGCATTTCAAGGTCCTGGAGTGGCCTAGCCAGTCTCCAGATCTCAACCCCATAGAAAATCTTTGGAGGGAGTTGAAAGTCCGTGTTGCCCAGCGACAGCCCCAAAACATCACTGCTCTAGAGGAGATCTGCATGGAGGAATGGGCCAAAATACCAGCAACAGTGTGTGAAAACCTTGTGAAGACTTACAGAAAACGTTTGACCTCTGTCATTGCCAACAAAGGGTATATAACAAAGTATTGAGATAAACTTTTGTTATTGACCAAATACTTATTTTCCACCATAATTTGCAAATAAATAAATAAAAAATCCTACAATGTGATTTTCTGGATTTCTTTTTCTCATTTCGTCTGTCATAGTTGAAGTGTACCTATGATGAAAATTACAGGCCTCTCTCATCTTTTTAAGTTGGAGAACTTGCACAATTGGTGGCTGACTAAATACTTTTTTGCCCCACTGTATCCACAGGAGAATGTCTCGCAAAGTTCAATACTTTGTTCAGGAATTTCCTCTGGAGAGAGAAACCCCCCTTGAGTCAGCCTCTCAAAATGATCAATGTACAGAAATGAAGGTGGCCTGGGCCTTCCTGATATTCAGAAATGAAATTTGATGCAAGGTACCCTCTTAAATGGGCTTATCACAACAATCCCATTCCTTGGGAGATCATAGAACAAGAGGTATTAGACAACCACAAATGTTCCTTGTCTCTTCCGGCCCTGTGGTACAATCCAAAATACTTGTGTGATGTGTGTTTATTCATGTGGTAATGAGATGTGTGTTTATTACCGTGGTAATGAGATGTGGGTTTATTCACCTGGTAATGAGATGTGGGTTTGTTCACCTGGTAATGAGATGTGGGTTTATTCACGTGGTAATGAGATGTGGGTTTATTCACCTGGTAATGAGATGTGGGTTTATTCACCTGGTAATGAGATGAGTGTTTATTCACCTGGTAATGAGATGTGTGATGTGTGTTTATTCCCGTGGTAATGAGATGTGGGTTTATTCACCTGGTAATGAGATGTGGGTTTATTCACATGGTAATGAGATGTGGGTTTATTCACCTGGTAATGAGATGTGGGTTTATTCACCTGGTAATGAGATGTGGGTTTATTCACCTGGTAATGAGATGTGGGTTTATTCACTTGGTAACGAGATGTGTGATGTGGGTTTATTCACATGGGAATGAGATGTGGGTTTATTCACCTGGTAATGAGATGTGTGATGTGTGTTTATTCCCGTGGTAATGAGATGTGGGTTTATTCACATGGTAATGAGATGTGGGTTTATTCACCTGGTAATGAGATGTGGGTTTATTCACCTGGTAATGAGATGTGGGTTTATTCACCTGGTAATGAGATGTGGGTTTATTCACGTGGGAATGAGATGTGGGTTTATTCACGTGGTAATGAGATGTGGGTTTATTCACCTGGTAATGAGATGTGGGTTTATTCACCTGGTAATGAGATGTGGGTTTATTCACCTTAGAATGAGTTGTGGGTTTATTCACCTGGTAATGAGATGTGGGTTTATTCACTTGGTAACGAGATGTGTGATGTCGGTTTATTCACGTGGGAATGAGATGTGGGTTTATTCACCTGGTAATGAGATGTGGGTTTATTCACCTGGTAATGAGATGTGGGTTTATTCACATGGTAATGAGATGTGGGTTTATTCACCTGGTAATGAGATGTGGGTTTATTCACGTGGGAATGAGTTGTGGGTTTATTCACCTGGTAATGAGATGTGGGTTTATTCACTTGGTAACGAGATGTGTGATGTGGGTTTATTCATGTGGGAATAGGATGTGGGTTTATTTACCTGGTAATGAGATGTGGGTTTATTCACGTGGGAATGAGATGTGGGTTTGTTCTCCTGGTAATGAGATGTGGGTTTATTCACCTGGTAATGAGATGTGGGTTTATTCACCTGATAATGAGATGTGGGTTTATTCACGTGGGAATGAGATGTGGGTTTATTCACCTGGTAATGAGATGTGTGATGTGGGTTTATTCACGTGGGAATGAGATGTGGGTTTGTTCTCCTGGTAATGAGATGTGGGTTTATTCACGTGGTAATGAGTTGTGGGTTTATTCACGTGGTAATGAGATGTGGGTTTATTCACGTGGTAATGAGTTGTGGGTTTATTCACCTGGTAATGAGATGTGGGTTTATTCACCTGGTAATGAGATGTGGGTTTATTCACCTGGTAATGAGATGTGGGTTTATTCACGTGGTAATGAGTTGTGGGTTTATTCACCTGGTAATGAGATGTGGGTTTATTCACGTGGTAATGAGATGTGGGTTTATTCACGTGGGAATGAGATGTGGGTTTATTCACGTGGTAATGAGATGTGGGTTTGTTCACGTGGTAATGAGATGTGGGTTTATTCACCTGGTAATGAGATGTGGGTTTATTCACCTGGTAATGAGATGTGGGTTTATTCACCTGGTAATGAGATGTGGGTTTATTCACCTGGTAATGAGATGTGGGTTTATTCACCTGGTAATGAGATGTGGGTTTATTCACGTGGTAATGAGATGTGGGTTTATTTACCTGGTAATGAGATGTGGGTTTATTCACGTGGGAATGAGATGTGGGTTTATTCACGTGGTAATGAGATGTGGGTTTATTCACCTGGTAATGAGATGTGGGTTTATTCACGTGGGAATGAGATGTGGGTCTATTCACCTGGTAATGAGATGTGGGTTTATTCACCTGGTAATGAGATGTGGGTTTATTCACGTGGGAATGAGATGTGGGTCTATTCACCTGGTAATGAGATGTGTGATGTAATTACAGGGCTAATTACTGATGCCCACCTCTTCCAATAACTGAGAGGGTTGATGTGTTGACGCCTGAAGGCCAGTCTCCCGGACGTGAATTGGTCCTGGTCCTGGGCCGGGAAGCACTCTCACTGAGTCCTGGGCCCGGGAAGCACTCTCAAACCTTCTTTGGTTGTGCTTTCTCTGCCCGGGGTTGGGCCTGCTCTGTGTCCTAGGGGCCCTGGATGTTTACTAATAGGGGTGTTTATGTACATGTACAGTAGCAAGAAAAAGTTTGTGAACCCTTTGGAATTACCTGGATTTCTGCATTGATTACTCAGAAAATTACCTGGATTTCTGCATTGATTACTCAGAAAATTACCTGGATTTCTGCATTGATTACTCAGAAAATTACCTGGATTTCTGCATTGATTACTCAGAAAATTACCTGGATTTCTGCATTGATTACTCAGAAAATTACCTGGATTTCTGCATTGATTACTCAGAAAATTACCTGGATTTCTGCATTGATTACTCAGAAAATTACCTGGATTTCTGCATTGATTACTCAAAAATTACCTGGATTTCTGCATTGATTACTCAGAAAATTACCTGGATTTCTGCATTGATTACTCAGAAAATTACCTGGATTTCTGCATTGATTACTCAGAAAATTACCTGGATTTCTGCATTGATTACTCAGAAAATTACCTGGATTTCTGCATTGATTACTCAGAAAATTACCTGGATTTCTGCATTGATTACTCAGAAAATTACCTGGATTTCTGCATTGATTACTCAGAAAATTACCTGGATTTCTGCATTGATTACTCAGAAAATTACCTGGATTTCTGCATTGATTACTCAGAAAATTACCTGGATTTCTGCATTGATTACTCAGAAAATTACCTGGATTTCTGCATTGATTACTCAGAACTTTACCTGGATTTTTGCATTGATTACTCAGAAGATTACCTGGATTTCTGCATTGATTACTCAGAAAATTACCTGGATTTCTGCATTGATTACTCAGAACTTTACCTGGATTTTTGCATTGATTACTCAGAAAATTACCTGGATTTCTGCATTGATTACTCAGAACTTTACCTGGATTTTTGCATTGATTACTCAGAAGATTACCTGGATTTCTGCATTGATTACTCAGAAAATTACCTGGATTTCTGCATTGATTACTCAGAACTTTACCTGGATTTTTGCATTGATTACTCAGAAGATTACCTGGATTTCTGCATTGATTACTCAGAAAATTACCTGGATTTCTCATAAAATGTGGTCTGATTATCATCTGAGTCACAATAATAGACAAACACAATCTGACTAAACTAATAACACACAGTTGTACTTTGCAAATTTTTTATTGAAGACATTGAGTAATAATTCCGAGTGCAGGCTGGAGAAAGTGAGTCAACCTCTGTGTTAACGACTTCTCCAAAAGCTATTTGGAGTCAGGTGTCTCAATTAAGGACATATCACAACTGCATGTGTGAGTACTCCTGTATATACTTGACCTGTAAATCTTCCCCTTCCCATATTCTAGGATGTTTAACACTGTATGATGGCCTATGAGAATAATGAACTGCTTTTGTTTTAGGAAAGTGTCATATTTATTGAATTTATAGAATTAGTTGACTATAGACCCCCCTGAGACACACACACACACACACACACACACACACACACACACACACACACACACACACACACACACACACACACACACACACACACACACACACACACACACACACACACACACACACACACACACACACACACACACACACACACACACACACACACACACACACACACACATATCCATTCAACCCCCACAGGTAGAGGTACAGGGTGTAAAGAAGGAGAACAACGTGGAAAAAAACAAGTAGAATACGCTTCCTAACCCTGAACACAACCCTTTGCGGTCAAAGCGTCGCTAATAACTTTTTAGCATTCAAACTCCTCTTCTCTTTCCTAACGAGGATCTCCCTATCCACTGTTCCCAGCGGCTCCCTCTCCTGTCTGGCTCTCACCCTTCAGGCAGCCCTCTCCTCCCCCAGGAGATGCCCAGGCACGCCAGCTCTTGTTCAGGCACGCTAGCTTGCTGCCCCCTCCCTCTGCTCCCCCAGTACCAGCCAGGCCTGTTTGTATCTGCTTGCCTCAGTCTGTCTCGCCTGGAGCTTAACTGGATAATGAGGCAACTTTCTGGGCTTGACTTTGGCTGCGTCCCAAATACCACCTTGTTCCCTATGTTATGCACTACCTTTGACCATGAGTCCTCTATATAGGGAACAGGGTCTCATTCCAATAAAATAAAATCTAAATGGTATTTGTCACATGAGCCGAATACAACAGGTGTAGACCTTACAGTGAAATGCTGAATACAACAGGTGTAGACCTTACAGTGAAATGCTGAATACAACAGGTGTAGACCTTACAGTGAAATGCTGAATACAACAGGTGTAGACCTTACAGTGAAATGCTGAATACAACAGGTGGAGACCTTACAGTGAAATGCTGAATACAACAGGTGGAGACCTTACAGTGAAATGCTGAATACAACAGGTGGAGACCTTACAGTGAAATGCTGAATACAACAGGTGGAGACCTTACAGTGAAATGCTGAATACAACAGGTGGAGACCTTACAGTGAAATGCTGAATACAACAGGTGGAGACCTTACAGTGAAATGCTGAATACAACAGGTGGAGACCTTACAGTGAAATGCTGAATACAACAGGTGTAGACCGTACCGTGAAATGCTGAATACAACAGGTGTAGACCTTACAGTGAAATGCTGAATACAACAGGGTGTAGACCTTACAGTGAAATGCTGAATACAACAGGTGTAGACCTTACAGTGAAATGCTGAATACAACAGGTGGAGACCTTACAGTGAAATGCTGAATACAACAGGTGGAGACCTTACAGTGAAATGCTGAATACAACAGGTGGAGACCTTACAGTGAAATGCTGAATACAACAGGTGTAGACCTTACAGTGAAATGCTGAATGCAACAGGTGTAGACCTTACAGTGAAATGCTGAATGCAACAGGTGTAGACCTTACAGTGAAATGCTGAATACAACAGGTGTAGAACTTACAGTGAAATGCTGAATACAACAGGGTGTAGACCTTACAGTGAAATGCTGAATACAACAGGTGTAGACCTTACAGTGAAATGCTGAATGCAACAGGTGTAGACCTTACAGTGAAATGCTGAATACAACAGGTGTAGACCTCACAGTGAAATGCTGAATACAACAGGTGTAGACCTTACAGTGAAATGCTGAATACAACAGGTGTAGACCTTACAGTGAAATGCTGACTTACAAGCCTTTAACTATCAATGCAGTTCAAGAAATAAGAGTTGATTAAATATTTGCTAAATAAACTAAAGTAAAAAAAAAAATCTAATCAATAAAAAAGTAACACAAGAAATGTACATAAAAATAACGAGGATATGCTATATACAGGGGGTACCGGTTCCCGAGTCATTGTGCGGGGGTACAGGTTAGTCGAGGTCATTTGTAAAGTGACTATGCATAGATGATAAACAGTGACTAGCTGCAGTGTAAAAACTGGGGTGGCAGGTAGCCTAGCGGTTAGAGCGTTGGGCCAACATGTGACATGCTGCTAGAAATTTGGTAAAACTGATTTAAGTTTGCCTGCATTAAAGTCCCCGGCCACTAGGAGTGCTGCTTCTGGATGAGTATTTTCTTGTTTGCTTAAGGCATTACACAGCTCGTTGAGTGTGGTCTCAGTGCCAGCATCGGTCTGTGGTGGTCAATAGACGGCTATGAATAATATAGATGAGAACTCTCTTGGTAGATAGTGTGGTCTACAGCTTATCATGAGGTACTCTACCTCAGGCGAGCAATACCTCCAGACTTCCTCCTTTTTCTCCGTCTTTTCTTCACACTGATGAATTGGATTTGGGCCTTGTCTTCCAAAGCAGTATATCCTTTGCGTCGGACTCATTAAAGAAAAAACTCTTCGTCCAGTTCGATGTGAGTAATCGCTGTTCTGATGTCCAGAAGCTCTTTTAGGTCATAAGAGACGGTAGCAGCAACATTATGTACAAAAAATGAGTTACAAACAATGTGGAAAAATAAACAAAATAGCACAGTTGGTTAGGAGCCCATAAAATGGCATTCATCCTTTCTGGCACCATTTGGCGAACAGAGCCCACTATACAGGGAACAGGGTCTCATTCAGAGCCCACTATACAGGGAACAGGGTCTCATTCAGGGCCCACTATACAGGGAACATGGTCTCATTCAGAGCCCACTATACTGAGAACAGGGTCTCATTCAGAGCCCACTATACTGGGAACAGGGTCTCATTCAGAGCCCACTATACAGGGAACGACATGTGGTATCATCTATTGTTATTCCTGGAGGTGTGTGTTGTCAGAGGAGCGAGCTATGTGTGTTCCCTATTTACTAGCAGGAGGGGGAGAGGACACAGCCTCCATTAGTCTATCAGGAGGGGGAGAGGACACAGCCTCCATTAGTCTATCAGGATGGGGAGAGGACACAGCCTCCATTAGTCTATCAGGAGGGGGAGAGGACACAGCCTCCATTAGTCTATCAGGAGGGGGAGAGGACACAGCCTCCATTAGTCTATCAAGAGGGGGAGAGGACACAGCCTCCATTAGTCTATCAGGAGGGGGAGAGGACACAGCCTCCATTAGTCTATCAGGAGGGGGAGAGGACACAGCCTCCATTAGTCTATCAGGAGGGGGAGAGGACACAGCCTCCATTAGTCTATCAAGAGGGGGAGAGGACACAGCCTCCATTAGTCTATCAGGAGGGGGAGAGGACACAGCCTCCATTAATCCATCAGGAGGGTAGACACAGCCTCCATTAGTCTATCAGGAGGGGGAGAGGACACAGCCTCCATTAGTCTATCAGGAGGGGGAGAGGACACAGCCTCCATTAGTTTATCAGCAGGGAAAGGACACAGCCTCCATTAATCCATCAGGAGGGTAGAGGACACAGCCTCCATTAGTCTATCAGTAGGGTAGAGGACACAGACTCCATTAGTCTATCAGTCGGGGGAGAGGACACAGCCTCCATTAGTCTATCAGGAGGGTAGAGGACATAGCCTCCATTAATCCATCAGGAGGGTAGAGGACACATCCTCCATTAGTCCAACAGCATGTTACTATAGTAGTAGGAGAGTTAGGGTTAGATTATTCATGAGTTTTATACTATAGTGGTAGGAGAGTTAGGGTTAGATTATTCATGAGTTTTATACTATAGTGGTAGGAGAGTTAGGGTTAGTATCAGGTTTGAAGGTAAGACCCAGGTGCAGACAATGTCGAAGTAGCAAAAGCTTATTAAATCGAACGTGGGCAGGCAAAGGTACAGGACGGCAGGCAGGTTCAGGGTCAGGGCAGAGCAAGGGGAAAAAAGCTGGTAGGTCTGAATGAACAAAACGAACTGGCAACAGACAAACAGAACACAGGTATAAATACACAGGGGATAATGGGGAAGATGGGTGACACCTGGACGGGGGTGGAGACAAGCACCCTAGAGGGCACCCCCCTCTAGGGTGCCACCCGGCGTCCTACCTGGGCGCATACCTGGTTGACCGGGGTGTCGGCTTTGGAAATCCTGGGTCCAGGATGTCTCTGGCTGGGACCCAGCACCTCTCCTCCGGGCCATAGCCCTCCCAGTCAACCAGGTACTTGAACCCAGTGCCCCGAGGTCGAACCTTCAGGAGACGCCTCACCATGTAAGCCGGTTGGCCGTCGATGACACGGGGAAGATGGTTGGGCCTGGAAATAGGAGACAAAGGGCTGTGGGACATGGGTTTAACTCTGGACACATGAAAGGTAGGATGTAAACAAAGGGTCCGGGGCAACAGAAGACGAACAGCAGAGGGGCTAATGATTTTGGAGATGAGAAAGGGGACGATAAACCTGGGAGAGAGTTTGCGGGATTCCATCCGGAGGGACAGATCCCGGGTGGACAGCTATACGTTCTGTCGGAGACGATGCCGGGGTCCAGTGGCGATCTGCTTGTCGTCGATACCTAGAGGTGGTCTTGAGGAGGGCCGAACGGGCTCTCCTCCAGGTATCGACGACAGCGGCGGACAAACATCTGGGCGAGGGGTATGCCGACCTCCTCTTCCTGCTCAGGGAAGAGCGGGCGCTGATACCCCAGGGAACACTCAAAAGGAGATGGTCGTCAGGCACACACATCCGGTTATCTGGACCAACCCGGGCTTCGGCTGGGACCGCTGCGCCTCCCGGACCTGTTTCCCTATACCCCAGCTGAGGGCTGTCGCCAGGCACGAGGTGGGAAGGATGGTCTCGGGCTCCGGGGTAATAGCCGTGGGACTATAACGGCGAGACAGTGCATCCGGTTTGACATTTTTGGATCCCGTCCGATATGATAGGGAGAAGTTGAACCATGTGAACAGCAGGGCCCATCTAGCTTGCCTGGAGTTGAGGCATTTGGTGGTGCGGAGATACTCCAGATTTTTGTGGTCGGTCCATACGATGAACAGGTGTTCCGCCCCTTCCAGCCAGTGCCTCCATTCCTCCAACGCCATCTTCACTGCGAGAAGCTCACGATTTCCCACATCGTAGATTTTCTCCGTGGCGTTGAGGCGGTGGGAGAAGAAGGCGTAGGGATGTAGTCCACTCATCCTCTTCCCGTATCCGCACCAGGTGGTAGGCATTCTGTAGATCCAGCTTGGAAAACACGGAGGCCCCCACACAATACAGACATCTCTTCATGTTGATCCTGTATTGCCCTTCCGCTGGCGACAGCCTAGTTGCAAAGGCTCGGGAAGCGGTGACTCAGCCGTCTTCGGTGACTCTCGGGGGAAGGTTGGGAAGCCTCAGGTTCACTCGGCAACGGGATCGTCTGGGACTTCTGGGATGACTTGGAGGCAAGGTGGAATCCCTGGACGTGGCAGCCTCTCTCCCGGAGAACGGGGCGTAAAAAACCTGGAGGGGTTCGTGGGAGAGGTGAAGGTTTTTTTACGCCCCGTTCTCCGGGAGAGAAGCTGCCTGGAAGCTAATCCAGCTTCGGCAGGACTCCCGCAGTGTGACAGAGCATGCGGTGGATTTCCGCACGTTGGCAGCGGAGAGTGCTTGGAACCAGGAAGCACTGTTCGATATGGAAGGCTGTTGGTCCCATACATCAGTAGCCCAGGTGAGAGCCCTGCCGGACATCAGCGTGATGAGATAGGCTATCTTGTAATGATCCGAGGGGAAGGAAGAGGGCTGAGTTAGAAACGCCCAACTGGTGCTCGGCTCTCCATTGAAGCATTCCGGGTGGGGGTAAGCAGGGCTCCCGAGAAGTTGGAGTGACCGATGAGACGGCGCTGCTAGCAGCTGGGTTACTGAGGGGCTGTGGGGTTACCACCGTTGTAGGCTGTCTCCCAGACATCCCGCGGAATTGCTCTCAGCAAACTGTCCAATGCCCAGTCATGGCGTTCAGCCAACGTTTGGACTCCATCCATAAGGCCACGAAGGAGTTCCTCGTGCCTCGCAATGGTGGCTCCTTGGGAGGAGATGGCGTCGCGCAGCTGGCCCGCGTCTGCTGGGTCAGTCATGCCCAGTTTGTTCTATCAGGTTTGAAGGTAAGACCCAGGTGCAGACAATGTCGAAGTAACAAAAGTTTATTAAATCGAACACGAGCAGGCAGACTCAGGGTCAGGGCAGGCAGAGGTCGGTAATCCAGAGTAGTGGAGCAAAAGTACAGGACGGTAGACAGGGTCAGGGCAGGCAGAGGTCGGTAATCCAGAGTAGTGGGTTAAAGGTACAGGACGGTGGTCAGGGTCAGGGCAGGCAGAGGTCGGTAATCCAGAGTAGTGGGTTAAAGGTACAGGACGGTGGTCAGGGTCAGGGCAGGCAGAGGTCGGTAATCCAGAGTAGTGGGTTAAAGGTACAGGACGGTGGTCAGGGTCAGGGCAGGCAGAGGTCGGTAATCCAGAGTAGTGGGTTAAAGGTACAGGACGGTGGTCAGGGTCAGGGCAGGCAGAGGTCGGTAATCCAGAGTAGTGGGTTAAAGGTACAGGACGGTGGTCAGGGTCAGGGCAGGCAGAGGTCGGTAATCCAGAGTAGTGGGTTAAAGGTACAGGACGGTGGTCAGGGTCAGGGCAGGCAGAAAGGTCAAAACCGGGACTACTAGGAAACAGGCACTATGTAGACAGGACAGGAGCAAAGGGGAAAACCGCTGGTAGGTCTGAATGAACAAAACAAACTGGCAACAGACAAACAGAACACAGGTATAAGAGTTAGGAGAGTTAGGGTTAGATTATTCATGAGTTTAATACTGTAGTGGTGGGAGAGTTAGGGTTAGATTATTCATGAGTTTAATACTGTAGTGGTGGGAGAGTTAGGGTTAGATTATTCATGAGTTTAATACTGTAGTGGTGGGAGAGTTAGGGTTAGATTATTCATGAGTTTAATACTGTAGTGGTGGGAGAGTTAGGGTTAGATTATTCATGAGTTTAATACTGTAGTGGTGGGAGAGTTAGGGTTAGATTATTCATGAGTTTAATACTGTAGTGGTGGGAGAGTTAGGGTTAGATTATTCATGAGTTTAATACTGTAGTGGTGGGAGAGTTAGGGTTAGATTATTCATGAGTTTAATACTGTAGTGGTGGGAGTGTTAGGGTTAGATTATTCATGAGTTTAATACTGTAGTGGTGGGAGTGTTAGTGTTAGTTTATTCATGAGTTTAATACTGTAGTGGTAGTAGTAGGGGGTCTATCCCCTCTCTCTCTCTCTCTCTCTCTGGGTGGTTGGTATGGCTCGTTGAAACACCTCTCCAGTATTAATGAGGGTCATGTTATCCTCTCTCTCTGTTCCTTTTTAAACAACACCTTATCCTAGAGAGTGGAACAGGACGTACAAAACAAAACAAAGCGGCACGTGTTGTCAGTGTGTGCGTGTGCGTGTGCGTGTGCGTGTGCGTGTGCGTGTGCGTGTGCGTGTGCGTGTGCGTGTGTGTGTGTGTGTGTGTACTACAGGTGTATCTTTGGCAGCGTGCTGGCTTTCACTCCTCATCTCTCCTACGTAGGTGTTGTTGTGCTCTCCTCTGTTCCCGTCAATGATGGGCCATGTCCCTTTAAAGAGCAATAACAACTGGAACACACAAACGCACTTAGTTTTATTTATTTTATTTTTATTTCACCTTTATTTAACCAGGTAGGCCAGTTGAGAACAAGTTCTCATTTACATCTCCGACCTGGCCAAGATAAAGCAAATCCGTGCGACATAAACAACACAGAGTTACACATGGAATATACAAACGTACAGTCAATATGGTGGTGTGTGTTTTAGAACCCTCTGATGTTCCTCTGGTAGGATAGTAGAACCCTGTGATGTTCCTCTGGTAGGATAGTAGAACCATGTGATGTTCCTCTGGTATGATAGCAGAACCCTGTGATGTTCCTCTGGTAGGATAGTAGAACTCTGTGATGTTCCTCTGGTAGGATAGTAGAACCCTGTGATGTTCCTCTGGTAGGATAGTAGAACCCTGTGATGTTCCTCTGGTAGGATAGTAGAACTCTGTGATGTTCCTCTGGTAGGATAGTAGAACAATGTGATGTTCCTCTGGTATGATAGCAGAACCCTGTGATGTTCCTCTGGTAGGATAGTAGAACTCTGTGATGTTCCTCTGGTAGGATAGTAGAACTCTGTGATGTTCCTCTGGTAGGATAGTAGAACCCTGTGATGTTCCTCTGGTAGGATAGTAGAACTCTGTGATGTTCCTCTGGTAGGATATTAGAACCCTGTGATGTTCCTCTGGTAGGATAGTAGAACCCTGTGATGTTCCTCTGGTAGGATAGTAGAACTCTGTGATTTTCCTCTGGTAGGATAGTAGAACCATGTGATGTTCCTCTGGTATGATAGCAGAACCCTGTGATGTTCCTCTGGTAGGATAGTAGGACTCTGTGATCTTCCTCTGGTAGGATAGTAGAACTCTGTGATGTTCCTCTGGTAGGATAGTAGAACCCTGTGATGGTCCTCTGGTATGATAGCAGAGCTCTGTGATGTTCCTCTGGTAGGATAGTAGAACTCTGTGATGTTCCTCTGGTAGGATAGTAGAACTCTGTGATGTTCCTCTGGTATGATAGTATAACACCCTTATTTTTACACTGGTATAATAGTAGAACCCTGTGATGAGAGGAGAGTGTTTGGACCAGAGAAGTAGAGCAGAGCAACATCCAACAGAACAAAGGAAAGGAAATTTGAAACCCTTGCTTTCATTACACCACACAATCCATTTATCACTTTCATCCCGGCCGACACAGACTTTTCATATTTATTCACAGAGACCATGTGGCATGTACAGTATAAAATATATATTTTTCAACCTTTCAAGTTCTTAATTGTTCTCAGCTTGTCTGTGTAGGCTACAATGATACTTCTCTCTTATAATGATCTTCATATAGAGACGAATGGGCATTGTTGTGTTCGAGACCTCCTAAAGCGAGACAAATTCAAGATCAAGACCAGAGCAAATGGAGACCGAGTCAAGACTGAGACCGGGAAGGGGACAAGAGGTCAGAGACCGAATCAAGACTGAGACCGGGAGGGGGACAAGGGGTCAGAGACCGAGTCAAGACTGAGACCGGGAGGGGGACAAAGGGTGCGAGACCGAGTCAAGACTGAGTCAAGACTGCCATCATTCACTTTGAACTGGACTGTGTGTTTACAGGCAGTAGGACCTGCCATCATTCACTATGAACTGGACTGTGTGTTTACAGGCAGTAGGGACCTGCCATTATTCACTTTGAGCTGGACTGTGTGTTTAGCAACAGCGTGACTTTAGATCATTAGAATGCATTCAACAAAAGCCACAAAATACACTTGAATGGATTTCTGCAAATACTGTATGTAAACACCATTGGAGTCCTCTTACATTTGGGAACTTCAAATCAAATCAAAATCAAATCAAATTTTATTTGTCACATACACATGGTTAGCAGATGTTAATGCGAGTGTAGCGAAATGCTTGTGCTTCTAGTTCCGACCATGCAGTAGTATCTAACAAGTAATCTAGAGTAAAGGAATGAATACGAGTATGTATATATAAATATATGGATGAGCGATGGCTGACCGGCGTAGGCAAGGTGCAGTAGATGGTATAGAGTACAGTATATACATATGAGATGAGTAATGTAGGATATGTAAACATTATATGAAGTGGCCGTGTTTAAGTGGCTAGTGATACATTTATTACATCCAATTTTTTATTATTAAAGTGGCTAGAGATTTGAGTCGATGGCCAAACGGCATAGGCAAGATGCAGTAGATGGTATAGAGTACAGTATATACATATGAGATGAGTAATGTAGGATATGTAAACATTATATGAAGTGGCATTGTTTAAAGCGGCTAGTGATACATTTATTACATCCAATTTTTTATTATTAACAGTCTGATGGCCTTGAGATAGAAGCTGTTTTTCAGTCTCTCGGTCCCAGCTTTGATGCACCTGTATTGATGCACCTGACCTCTCCCTCTAGATAATAACCGGGTGAACAGGCATTGGCTCGGGTGATTGTTGTCCTTGATGATCCTTTTGGCCTTCTTGTGACATCGGGTGGTGTAGGTGTCCTGGAGGGCAGGTAGTTTACCCCTGGTGATGCGTTGTGCAGACCTCACTACCCTCTGGAGAGCCTTACGGTTGTGGGCGGAGCAGTTGCCGTACCAGGCGGTGATACAGCCCGACAGGATGCTCTCGATTGTGCATCTGTAAAAGTTTGTGAGTGTTGTTGGTGACAAGCCACATTTCTTCAGCCTCCTGAGGCCACACAGTCATGGGTGAACAGGGAGTAGAGGAGAGGGCTGGAGATGTTGTTTCCTACCCTCACCACCTGGGGGCAGCCCGTCAGGAAGTCCAGGACAGAGTTGCACAGGGCGGGGTCGAGACCTAGGGTCTCGAGTTTAACCTCTTAGGGATAAACGGCGCGCTAGCGGGCCGCTCCCGACACTACCCGGTGAAATGCAAGGTACCAAATTCAAAATCCAAAAGTTGAATTATTAAACATGCATCAATATACAAGTGTTTCATAGTCATCAAAAGCTCTGCTTCTTGGTAATATCACAGCGTTGTCAGATTTCAAAAAGGCTTTACGGCGAAAGCACCACATTTGATTGTTTGAGGATAGCACCTAACATATTTTTCCCATTACCATCAATTCATAAGCCATCACGGTTCACACATAACACATTTCACAGCGAAAACAAATCAATTAGCTTTTGAAGAACTTCTGCTGAGGGCTTCCCAGGTGTCCAACAAAGACATCCATGGTTCTTTTGTTAGAAAATGTCACTTATTATATCTATAAATCTCCGTTTGGTTGGCGCGTTATGTTGATAAAATACAGCGTCCACTCGCCCATTGAACCCTGAAGAGAACTCGTTCAACCTATACGTATACACTTGTCCAAGAACAATCAAACATCATTGATAATGTATCCTTAGGAACACTTTTATGTATATTTAGTATAATATTTCAACCGGATTATAAACTGGACGATAGGAAAGGAAAAAACCACAGCGCGCGCAAGCCCGTGAACGCGCATCCTCTTCTGTTTACATCCTGTGACTAGTTCGAAATTCTTCTTCTATTACCATCCAGAGCAACGTAACATCACCAAACACTGTCTAGAGACTGTTGACATCCAGTGGAAGCAATAGGTACTGCAATCTTACTCCCATATATGGCTGTTTTCAATAGGGAGGAGTTCAAAATGAGGCAATGTGTCAAAAACACTTTTTCCAGGACAGAAATTCCTCGGGTTTTTGCCTGCTATATCAGTTCTGTTATACTCACAGACAATATTTTTACTGTTTTAGAAACTTCAGAGTGTTTCCTATCCAATAGTACTAATTATGTGCATATCCTTTGGGCACGCCAGACTCTCCAAAACCGACACCTCAGCTGCCGCTCCCTAAGAAGTTAAATAAAGGTAAAGTATAATAAAAATACTACACCACTGTCCCTTTGTGTTTTACAAAAAGTGCACTATCCTACGTGAGTTCGCTGGTATTACGGTTGCAGTCCTTTCAGAATCAAGAGCCTGTCACACACTGAAGGCCTATAGGTTCACACACTGAAGGCCTATAGGTTCACCACTGAAGGCCTATAGGTTCACCACTGAAGACCTATAGGTTCACCACTGAAGACCTATAGGTTCACCACTGAAGACCTATAGGTTCACCACTGAAGACCTATAGGTTCACCACTGAAGACCTATAGGTTCACCACTGAAGACCTATAGGTTCACCACTGAAGGCCTATAGGTTCACCACTGAAGACCTATAGGTTCACCACTGAAGGCCTATAGGTTCACCACTGAAGGCCTATAGGTTCACCACTGAAGGCCTATAGGTTCACCACTGAAGACCTATAGGTTGATCACTGAAGACTTATAGGTTCACCACTGAAGGTCTATAGGTTCACCACTGAAGGCCTATAGGTTCACCACTGAAGACCTATAGGTTCACCACTGAAGGTCTATAGGTTCACCACTGAAGACCTATAGGTTCACCACTGAAGACCTATAGGTTCACCACTGAAGGCCTATAGGTTCACCACTGAAGACCTATAGGTTCACCACTGAAGACCTATAGGTTCACCACTGAAGACCTAAAGATTCACCACTGAAGGTCTATAGATTCACCACTGAAGACCTATAGGTTCACCACTGAAGGCCTATAGGTTCACCATTGAAGACCTATAGGTTCACCACTGAAGACCTATAGGTTCACCACTGAAGACCTATAGGTTCACACACTGAAGGCCTATAGGTTCACACACTGAAGACCTATAGGTTCACCACTGAAGACCTATAGGTTCACCACTGAAGACCTATAGGTTCATCACTGTACTAACATGTCTATAATAGATTTAAAGGCTGTTGAGATATTCATGTTTCCAGAAAGGAGTGTATATATATATGTGGCTTGGTGCAGTGGTTTTATGAGCTGAATGGAAGCTGATAATGATGAGTTTTTTAAATCAGCTGGTCTTGGGAAGAAATTACGAGTTTTCACTGTCAGAGACCGCGTCAAGACCAGGCACAAATGTATCCGAAACCAAGACAAGACAGGACTCGAGACGGCTACAACGCTGCCAATAAACATAAAAGCTATTCTTGGAGGATCATGCTTGTTTCACAAATGGCCCTCTATTCACTAAATAGTGTATTACTTTTGACTGGAGCCCTATATTCATTATTTCTATCTAACATTCATTTAAAAACAAATTCATATTTACAATGACGGTCTACCAAAAGGCAAAAGGCCTCCTCCGTGGATGGGGGGCTGGGATTAAAAATACAAATCAACACTTGGGCTCTGGTCAAAAGTAGTACTCTGGTCAAAAGTAGTGCTCTGGTCAAAAGTAGTGCACTATATAGGAAATAGAGTGGCACGTGGGAAGCAGACATTTCATGGGCTGTGGGTTCTTCTCCCATTTGCTGTTTCATATCAGCGAATTGACATTCTGCATGTAAGACGGATAACAGTCACCCTGGGAAATATTATCAGTTTTCATAGAATACAGTGAGGGAAAAAAGTATTTGATCCCCTGATGATTTTGTACGTTTGCCCACTGACAAAGAAATGATCAGTCTATACTTTTAATGGTAGGTTTATTTGAACAGTGAGAGACAGAATAACAACAACAAAATCCAGAAAAACGCATGTGAAAAATAAATTGATTTGCATTTTAAGGAGGGAAATAAGTATTTGACCCCTCTGCAAAACATGACTTAGTACTTGGTGACAAAACCCTTGTTGGCAATCACAGAGGTCAGACGTTTCTTGTAGTTGGCCACCAGGTTTGCACACATCTCAGGAGGGATTTTGTCCCACTCCTCTTTGCTGATCTTGTCCAAGTCATTAAGGTTTCAAGGCTGACGTTTGGCAACTCGAACCTTCAGCTCCCTCCACAGATTGTCTATGGGATTAAGGTCTGAAGACTGGCTAGGCCACTCCAGGACCTTAATGTGCTTCTTCTTGAGCCACTCCTTTGTTGCCTTGGCCGAGGGAAGGAGGTTCTCACCCAGGATTTGACGGTACATGGCCCCGTCCATCGTCCCTTTGATGTGGTGAAGTTGTCCTATCGCCTTAGCAGAAAAACACCCCCAAAGCATAATGTTTCCACCTCCATGTTTGACGGTGGGGATGGTGTTCTTGGGCTCATAGGCAGCATTCCTCCTCCTCCAAACACGGCGAGTTGAGTTGATGCCAAAGAGCTCCATTTTGGTCTCATCTGACCACAACACTTTCACCCAGTTGTCCTCTGAATCATTCAGATGTTCATTGGCAAACTTCAGACGGGCATGTATATGTGCTTTCTTGAGCAGGGGGACCTTGTGGGCGCTGCAGGATTTCAGTCCTTCACGGCGTAGTGTGTTACCAATTGTTTTCTTGGTGACTATGGACCCTGCTGCCTTGAGATAATTGACAAGATCCTCCCGTGTAGTTCTGGGCTGATTCCTCACCGTTTTCATGATCATTGCAACTCCACGAGGTGAGATCTTGCATGGAGCCCCAGGCCGAGGGAGATTGACAGTTCTTTTGTGTTTCTTCCATTTGCGAATAATCGCACCAACTGTTGTCACCTTCTCACCAAGCTGCTTGGCGATGGTCTTGTAGCCCATTCCAGCCTTGTGTAGGTCTACAGTCTTGTCCCTGACATCCTTGGAGAGCTCTTTGGTCTTGGCCATGGTGGAGAGTTTGTAATCTGATTGATTGATTGCTTCTGTGGACAGGTGTCTTTTATACAGGTAACAAACTGAGATTAGGACACCTGGGAGCCAAAAATCTTTCTGATTGAGAGGGGGTCAAATACTTATTTCCCTCACTAAAATGCAAATCAATTCATTTTTCACATGCGTTTTTCTGGATTGTTTTGTTGTTATTGTGTCTCTCACTGTTCAAATAAACCTACCATTAAAATTATAGACTGATAATTTCTTTGTCAGTTGGCAAACATACAAAATCAGCAGGGGATCAAATACTTTTTCCCCTCACTGTATGTCTGAAATATTATGAGAATCAGGCAATGATGACCCATACACAGAGTTGAGTGGAATTCAGTTGAATCAACTCCCATGGTGTGGAAGATACACAGAGTTGAGTGGGAATTCAGTTGAATCAACTCCCATGGCGAGGAAGATTTACAGAGTTGAGTGGGAATTCAGTTGAATCAACTCCCATGGTGAGGAAGATTTACAGAGTTGAGTGGGAATTCAGTTGAATCAACTCCCATGGCGAGGAAGATTTACAGAGTTGAGTGGGAATTCAGTTGAATCAACTCCCATGGCGAGGAAGATTTACAGAGTTTAATGAGGAAATATGATTTGTGGGAAGTGTACGGCATTAACAAATCTCTCTCTTGGGTTTCTCTCTATATACACTCAGTATACCAAACATTAGGAGTTGCAGCCCCCTCCTTGTTTCCTCAATTAATCAGGGCATGGACTCTACAAGGTGTTGAAAGCGTTCCACAGGGATGCTGGCCCCATGTTGACTCCAATGCTTCCCACAGTTGTGTCATGTTGGCTGGATGTCTTTTGGGTGGTGGATCTTCTTGATACACACGGGAAACTTTTGACAGTGTAAAACCCAGCAGCGTTGCAGTTCCTGACACAAACCGGTGTGCCTGGCACCTACTACCATACCCCCTGTTTAAATGCACTTTAAATCTTTTGTCTTGCCCATTCACCCTCTGAACGGCACACAAACAATCCATGTCTCAATTGGCTCAAGGCTAAAAAGTCTCTTCCCCTTTATCTACACTGATTGAAATGTATTTAATAAGGGATCATAGCTTTCACCTGGATTTACCTGGTCAGTCTGTCATGGACACAGGAGGTGTTCTTAATGTTTTGTACACTCAGTGTATATCTCTGTTTCTCTCTCCGTTATTTGACTTTTCACCCACTTCCCTTTCCTCATTCTCTGTGAGTTATTAGAGAGAGAGAGAGAGAGATGGAGAGAGAGAGAGGCAGGGGAGAGACGAACAGAGAGAGAGAGAGAGATGGAGAGAGAGGGAGAGAGAGAGAGAGAGAGAGAGAGAGAGAGAGAGAGAGAGAGAGAGAGAGAGAGAGAGAGAGATGGTGAGGAAAGAGAGAGGGGGAGAGAAAGAGAGAGTATTAAAAATATATATATAAATAAATAAACTCATGCTGAGTCCAAGTCAGGCCATCTGTTGACCAAGCAATGCTGTTTCAGCAGATTTGCCCAGTGAAAGGGAAATAAGCTTTTACCATGTTTCTTTCCTTGTAAGTGTCCTTAAGAAAGATAGAAGTTATTCGCAGACAGTGACATTTTCCCCAGCTGTTTCTGAAATAAAAAATTATTCAGTAGCTCTCTATTTTACAACAAGATAACAGAATGTTAAAAACGGAATGTGCTTTTTCCCTATCTTTCTGTCTCTCTCTCTCTCTCTCTCTCTCTCTCTCTCTCTCTCTCTCTCTCTCTCTGAGGCTGGGAAGGTGAATGAAGGAGCATGAGCAGAACTAGCTAATGTTTACCTACCTCTATACTGTTGCTATGGCAAGACACCGTTGCCACTTCACACCCAAGCCCTTGCTATGGATCCGAACGAACCTTAATTAAATTGACAGAAATTCAGTTGTCAATTTTTCCACGTGTCCATTCATTTAAAAGTGTGTACAGGACCAGAATGGTTACGGCATTGCTGAGACGAAAACTAAACATCATCCTAACAGTGTAGCCTATTTCTTGGTTCACATGGACTTTAGATGAGCTATATTATGTAGTCACTTCCAATGTCCTCCCACCAAATCAAATCTTATCACATTGTATTTGTCACCTACACGTGTTTAGCAGATGTTAGTGCGGGTGTAGCGAAATGCCAGTTCCTAACAGGGTTAGCGCTCTGTGGCTCCGTGGCTAACAATCTATCCTCATGGTCTAATCTAGGCCGGGATTCCAACCCATCACGCTTTGTCGACAATATGACATTTAACTTACATTTCTGATTGAGCTGACATATGCAGCATTTACCAATGAATGTGGTCTCCGCAATCAACTCAGGGTTCAGGGAGGAGCTGATGTCAGTAAGTTTGGCTGTCCCATGCAGCCAATTGGTGCAGCTTGGCTCAGGGCAGGAAGGGAAGGAGAACCGATGTCTGGGTGTAATTAGTGGGACAGACCAGGGCATAGGGCCAGGGAATTAATGAGTCAGGCTGCGGGAGCCGTTTTAATTTGTGCTGCCATGTGCAAAGGCATGCCTGCCCCTTGGATCCCTTAAACCCTATTAGACCCCCTTAGACCCCCTAAGACCCCATTAGACTACATTAGACCCAATTAGACCACATTAGATCCCCTTTGACCCCCTTAAACCCTATTAGATCCCCTTAGACCCCATTAGACCCCATTAGACCCCTTAGACCCCATTAGACCCCTTTGACCCCTTAAAACCCCATTAGACCCCATTAGACCCCCTTAGACCCCATTAGATCCCCTTTGACCCCATTAGACCCCATTAGATCACCTTTGACCCCATTAGACCCCCTTTGACCCCATTAGATCTCCTTTGACCCCATTAGACCCCCTTAGACCCCATTAGATCCCCTTTGACCCCATTAGACCCCCTTTGACCCCAATAGATCTCCTTTGACCCCATTAGATCTCCTTTGACCCCATTAGACCCCATTAGACCCCTTTGACCCCATTAGACCCCTTTGACCCCATTAGATCTCCTTTGACCCCATTAGACCCCATTAGACCCCCTTTGACCCCATTAGACCCCATTAGATCCCCTTTGACCCCTTAAAACCCCATTAGACCCCATTAGATCCAATTTGACCCCATTAGACCCCATTAGACCCCCTTAGACCCCATTAGATCTCATTTGACCCCATTAGACCGCCTTTGACCCCATTAGACCCCCTTAGACCCCATTAGATCTCATTTGACCCCATTAGACCGACTTTGACCCCATTAGACCCCCTTAGACCCCATTAGATCTCCTTTGACCCCATTAGACCCCCTTTGACCCCATTAGACCCCCTTAGACCCCATTAGATCTCCTTAGACCCCATTAGATCCCCTTTGACCCCTTAAAACCCCATTAGACCCCATTAGATCTCCTTTGACCCCATTAGACCCCCTTTGACCCCATTAGACCCCTTAGACCCCATTAGATCCCCTTTGACCCCATTAGATCCCCTTTGACCCCATTAGATCCCCTTAGACCCCATTAGATCCCCTTTGACCCCTTAAAACCCCATTAGACCCCATTAGATCCCCTTTGACCCCATTAGATCCCCTTAGACCCCATTAGATCCCCTTTGACCCCATTAGACCCCATTAGACCCCCTTTGACCCCATTAGACCCCCTTTGACCCCATTAGATCCCCTTAGACCCCATTAGATCCCCTTTGACCCCATTAGATCCCCTTAGACCCCATTAGATCCCCTTTGATCCCTTATCACTGTCAAACGCTCCCTAAAACACTTCTGCGAGCAGGCCTTTCTAATCGACCTGGCCCGGGTATCCTGGCAGGATATTGACCTCATTCCGTCAGTCGAGGATGCCTGGTCGTTCTTTAAAAGCAACTTCCTCACCATCTTAAATAAGCATGCCCCTTTCAAAAGGTGTAGGACTAAGAACAGATACAGCCCTTGGTTCACTCCAGACCTGACTGCCTTTGACCAGCACAAGAACATCCTGTGGCGGACTGCTATTGCATCGAATAGTCCCCGCGATATGCAACTGTTCAGGGAAGTCAGGAACCAATACACGCAATCAGTCAGGAAAGCAAAGGCTAGCTTTTTCAAACAGAAATTTGCATCCTGTAGCTCTAACTCCAAAAAGTTTTGGGACACTGTCAAGTCCATGGAGAACAATAGCACCTCCTCCCAGCTGCCCACTGCACTGAGGCTAGGTAACACGGTCACCATCGACAAATCCATGATAATCGAAAATTTTAACAAGCATTTCTCTACGGCTGGCCATGCTTTCCTCCTGGCTTACCCCAACCCCGGCCAATAGCTCCGCCCCCCCTGCATCTACTTGTCCAAGCCTTCCCAGCTTCTCCTTCACCAAAATCCAGATAACAGATGTTCTGAAAGAGCTGCAAAATCTGGACCCGTACAAATCAGCTGGACTAGATAATCTGGACCCTCTCTTTTTAAAACTATCTGCTGCCATTGTTGCAAATCCTATTACCAGTCTGCTCAACCTCTCTTTGGTGTCGTCCGAGATCCCAAAAGATTGGAAAGCTGCTGCGGTCATCCCTCTCTTCAAAGGGGTGACACCTAGACCCAAATTGCTATAGACCTATATCAATCCTGCCCTGCCTCTCTAAAGTCTTTGAAAGCCTAGTTAATAAACAGATCATTGACCACTTGAATCCCACCGCACCTTCTCCGCTGTGCAATCTGGTTTCCGAGCTGGTCACGGGTGCACCTCAGCCACGCCAAGGTACTAAACGATATCATAACCGCCATCGATAAGAGACATTACTGTGCAGCCGTATTCATTGACCTGGCCAAGGCTTTTGACTCTGTCAATCACCACATCCTTATCGGCAGACTCAACAGCCTTGGTTTCTCTAATGATTGCCTCGCCTGGTTCACCAACTACTTTGCCGACAGAGTTCAGTGTGTTAAATCGGAGGGCCTGTTGTCCGGCCTCTGGCAGTCTCTATGGGGGTGCCACAGGGTTCAATTCTTGGGCCGACTCTCTTCTCTGTATACATCAATGATGTCGCTCTTGCTGCTGGTGATTCTCTGATCCACCTCTATGCAGACGACACCATTCTGTATACTTCTGGCCCTTCTTTGGACACTGTGTTAACTAACCTCCAAACGAGCTTCAATGCCATTCAGCACTCCTTCCGTGGCCTCCAACTGCTCTTAAACGCTAGTAAAACCAAATGCATGCTTTTCAACCGTTCGCTGCCTGCATCCGCCCGCCCGACTAGCATCACTACCCTGGACGGCTCTGACCTAGAATACGTGGACAAATACAAATACCTAGGTGTCTGGCTAGACTGTAAACTCTCCTTCCAGACTCACATTAAACATCTCAAATCCAAAATTAGATCTAGAATCGGCTTTCTATTTCGCAACAAAGCCTCCTTCACTCATGCTGCCAAACTTGCACTAGTAAAACTGACTATCCTGCCGATCCTCGACTTCGGCGATGTCATCTACAAAAAAGCCAAGTGATGGGTACTGCATTCATATGCCCTTATATGGGCATTTTCATAAGGGAGGGGTTCCAAATGAGGCACTCTGTCAAAACCACTTTTTCCAGGACAGAAATTCCTCGGGGTTTCGCCTGCCATATGCGTTCTGTTTTACTCACAGACAAATGATTAACACACTCCAACACTCTACTCAGCAAACTGAATGCAGTCTATCACAGTGCCATCCGCTTTGTCACCAAAGCCCCATATACTACCCACCACTGTGACCTGTATGCTCTAGTCGGCTGGCCCTCGCTACACACTCGTCGCCAGACCCACTGGCTCCAGGTCATCTACAAGTCCCTGCTAGGTAAAGCCCCGCCTTATCTCAGCTCGCTGGTAACCATAGCAGCACCCACCCGTAGCACTCGCTCCAGCAGGTATATCTCACTGGCCACCCCCAAAGCCAATTGCTCTTTTGGCCGCCTTTCCTTCCAGTTCTCTGCTGCCAATGACTGGAACGAACTACAAAAATCGTTGAAACTGGAGACACTTATCTCCCTCACTAGTTTCAAGCACCAGCTGTCAGAGCAGCTCACAGATCACTGCACCTGTACATAGCCCAACCAACTACCTCATCCCCTACCGTAGTCATTTATCTTGCTCCTTTGCACCCCAGTATTTTTACTTTGCACATTCATCTACTGCACATTTACCATTCCAGTGTTAAATTGCTATACTGTAGTTACTTTGCCACCATGGCCTATTTATTGCCTTATGTTCCTTATCCTACCTAATTTGCACACATTGTATATAGATTCGTTTTTTTCCTACTGTATTATTGACTGTATGTTTGTTTACTCCATGTGTAACTCTCTCTGTGTTGTTGTATGTGTCGAACTGCTTTGCTTTATCTTGGCCAGGTCGCAGTTGTAAATGAGAACTTGTTCTCAACTAGCCTGCCTGGTTAAATAAAGGTGAAATAAAAATAAAAATAAAATTAGCCCCCTTAGACCCCATTAGATCCCCTTTGACCCCTTAAACCCCATTAGACCCCTTAGACCACATTAGATCCCCTTAGACCCCATTAGACCCCTTAGACCCCATTAGACCCCATTAGACCCCCTTAGACCCCATTAGACCCCATTAGACCCCATTAGACCCCATTAGACCCCTTAGACCCCCTAGACCAAGCCCTGGTCTGAGGGCAGGGTGGAGGAGAGGAGAGGGCAAGAGGTGGCGAGGAGAGGTGAGGAGGAGAGGAGGAGAGGGGAGGGGGCAAGAGATGGAGAGGAGAGGTGAGGAGGAGAGGAGGAGAGGGGAGGGGGCAAGAGGTGGCGAGGAGAGGTGAGGAGGAGAGGAGGAGAGGGGGCAAGAGATGGAGAGGAGAGGTGAGGTGGAGAGGAGAGGAGAA
The DNA here is from genome assembly GCA_030435695.1 of Brachymystax lenok tsinlingensis. Taxonomy (NCBI): domain Eukaryota; kingdom Metazoa; phylum Chordata; class Actinopteri; order Salmoniformes; family Salmonidae; genus Brachymystax; species Brachymystax lenok. The sequence continues at coordinate 41,820,407 of CM059794.1, read as the reverse complement.
GGGAGGGGGTGAGGAGAGGACAGGAGGAGAGGAGAGGGGAGTAGAGCCATCTTCAGAATCCACAGAGTACACCTCTATCTATTGGAGTCTATCATTTATTCATATTTCCATGGTTTCCACTGTGAAGTGAGGAGAGGAGATGCCACTGTGTGCTCTCTAACTCCAGGGAGGGAACCTACAGAGGGAACGACTTACCTAGTGCACTAATGAATGAACAGGGGAGAGGACAGCAATTAGAATGTTGTCTCCTCAAGGAACAGGAAGAAAGAGGATGATCAGAGGGGATTGTGTGTGTGTGGTGTGTGTGTGTGGTGTGTGTGTGGTGTGTGGTGTGGTGTGTGGTGTGTGGTGTGGTGTGTGTGTGTGTGTGTGTGTGTGTGTGTGTGTGTGTGTGTGTGTGTGTGGTGTGTTTGTGGTGTGTGTGTGTGTGTGGTGTGTGTGTGTGGTGTGTGGTGTGGTGTGTGTGTGTGTGTGTGTGTGTGTGTTTGTGGTGTGTGTGTGTGTGTGTGGTGTGTGGTGTGTGTGTGTGGTGTGTGGTGTGGTGTGTGTGTGTGTTGATCAGAGGGGACTTGTTAACAGCACGCCCAGAAAGAGGTGGCACTACTCCCTTATGGTACAATGTCATTTCAAATGAACAAATGAAGCTCCTGTGGGAACAATAAAGTTTGCTGAAGTTAAAGTATTTTATTGCCTTACCATCTTGCAGACACCTTTAACTTCACCAAACTTTATTGTTCCCACAGGAGCATCATTTGTTCATTTGAAATGACATTGGATTGAATACCAGACTAAAGAAGTACAATCTGTTGACAATGCGCCATTTAATGCGCTCTGAGGACGCGGCTAGGGATGCCGTCTGGGCCGGCAGCCTTGCGAGGGTTAACACGTTTAAATGTTTTACTCACAGTGGCCACGGAGAAAGTGAGCCCACAGGTTTTGGTAGCGGGCCGTGTCGGTGGCCCTTTATTGTCCTCAAAGCGAGCAGGAAGTTGTTTAGTTGGTCTGGGAGCAAGACGTCCATGTCCTGGACGGGGCTGGTTTTCTTTTTGTAGTCCGTGATTGACTGTGGACCCTGCCATCTCGTGTTTGAGCCGTTGAATTGCGACTCTACTTTGTCTCTATACTGACGCTTTGCTTGTTTGATTGCCTTGCAGAGGGAATAGCTGCACTGTTTGTGTTCGGTCATGTGTCCAGTCGCCTTGCCATGTTTATTAAAAGCTGTGGTTCGCGCTTTCAGTTTTGTGCGAATGCTGCCGTCAATCCACGGTTTCTGGTTAGGGAAGGTTTTAATCGTCACAGTGGGTACGAAATCTCCGATGCACTTGCTAATAAACTCGCTCACCGAGTCAGCATATCCATCAATGTTATTGTCTGATGCTATCCGGAACATATCCCAGTCCACGTGATCGGAGCAATCTTGAAGCGTGGAATCCGATTGGTCAGACCAGCGTTGAACAGACCTGAGCACGGGCGTTTCCTGTTTTAGTTTCTGTCTAAAGGCTGGGAGCAACAAAATGGATTCATGGTCAGACTTGCCGAAGGCATGTATGATCTTCTGTGTAGAACACAACATCATCATTGATGTTCCCCTGAGTCTGATTTAGTGCCTGGTCTTGCCCACTCTGTTCTAATGAGGCTTGAGGACAGAGGGAAGCAGAAGACATATCTTTCAGTGACGGGGTCATAATGTTTTGTAGCTTAATTAAACGTTTCAAATGGGTGAGTCACACATGTAAGAAGAAAACAGAAAACTCCTTTTTATTACAACCGCATCTGATGTAACCCCGGTTCTGACGCAACGCCCGGTTCTGACGCATCTGACGTAACCCCGGTTCTGAGGTAACCCCGGTTCTGACGTAACCCCGGCTCTGAGGCAACCCCGGTTCTGACGCAACGCCCGGTTCTGACGCATCTAATGTAACCCTGGTTCTGACGCATCTGACGTAACCCCGGTTCTGACGCAACGCCCGGTTCTGACGCAACGCCCGGTTCTGACGCATCTGACGTAACCCCGGTTCTGAGGTAACCCCGGTTCTGACGTAACGCCCGGTTCTGACGCATCTGACGTAACCCCGGTTCTGAGGTAACCCCGGTTCTGACGTAACGCCCGGTTCTGACGTAACCCCGGTTCTGATGCGTCTGATTTAACCCCGGTTCTGACGCATCTGACGTAACCCCGTTTCTATTAACCAAGCCCGATTTGTATTTATTTAATTTTTCCGAGTTTCTCTTGCAAACCCATTTTCAAATCAGGCGACCCCCACATGGGATCCCAAGTTTGGGAATTTTATTATATCCATAAATCTCAGTTTGGTTGGCACGTTATGATCAGAAAATACAGCGTCCACTCGCCCATTGAACCGTGAAGAGAACTCGTTCAACCTATACCTATACACTTGTCCAAGAACAATCAAACATCATTGATAATGTATCCTTAGGAACACTTTTATGTATATTTAGTATAATATTTCAACCGGATTATAAACTGGGCGATAGGAAAGGAAAGTCCGTGAATGCGCATCCTCTTCTGTTTACATCTGGTGACCACTTCCCAATTCTTCTTCTATTACCATCCAGAGCAAATAAACATCATCAAAACACTGTCTAGAGACTGTTGACATCCAGTGGAAGCAATAGGTACTGAAATCTTACTCCCTTATATGGTCATTTTCAATAGGGAGGGGTTCAAAATAAGGCAATGTGTCAAAAACACTTTTTCCAGGACAGAAATTCCTCGGGTTTTCGCCTGCTATATCCGTTCTGTTATACTCACAGACAATATTTTAACACTCTTAGAAACTTCAGAGTGTTTCCTATCCAATAGTACTAATTATGTGCATATCCTATTTTCTGGGCCTGAGTGAGAGGCATTTTACTTTGGGCACGCCAGACTCTCCAAAACCGTCACCTCGGGAGCCGCTCCCTAAGAAGTAAAACATTTATGAAAACAGAAGTGTATTCTTTGGTCTTAATTTAAGGTTAGGGTTAGGCATAAGATTAGCAGTGTGGTTAAGGTTAGGTTGACAAATCTAATTATTTTAAGACACGACCTCAGAAGCTCTTCAAGTCAACACCACCTCACAGGCCCTCCCAGTCAACACCACCTCACAGGCCCATCCCAGTCAACACCACCACACAGGCCCTCCCAGTCAACACCACCACACAGGCCCTCCCAGTCAACACCACCACACAGGCCCTCCCAGTCAACACCACCACACAGGCCCTCCCAGTCAACACCACCACACAGCCCCTTCCAGTGAACACTACCACACAGGCCCTCCCAGTCAACACCACCACACAGCCCCTTCCAGTGAACACCACCACACAGGCCCTCCCAGTCAACACCACCACACAGCCCCTTCCAGTGAACACTACCACACAGGCCCTCCCAGTCAACACCACCACACAGCCCCTTCCAGTGAACACCACCACACAGGCCCTCCCAGTCAACACCACCACACAGCCCCTTCCAGTGAACACTACCACACAGGCCCTCCCAGTCAACACCACCACACAGCCCCTTCCAGTCAACACCACCACACAGGCCCTCCCAGTCAACACCACCACACAGCCCCTTCCAGTGAACACTACCACACAGGCCCTCCCAGTCAACACCACCACACAATTTTTTTTTATATATAACTGGGAGGTCCTGTGAGGTGGTGTTGACTGGGGGGGCCCCAGTCAACACCACCACACAGGCCCTCCCAGCCAACACCACCACACAGGCCCTCCCAGTCAACACCACCTCACAGGACCTCCCAGTTATATATATATATTTTTTGTAAATTACTATCTTCTCCATTGTGCTTATTGCATACAATGTTATGTAGGACTGATACTGCAGTACCTATGGCTTCCACTAGATATCAACAGTCTTTATACAAAGCCTGGAAGGTCTAGCAGTAAGCAGAACAGAACGGATAGGAACAGGAAGAAGTCAGAGGACCACTTTTGTAAACAAGGTTTGACGCGCGTGAGATTGTGAACGCGCACCACTTTATTTTTCCTTTCCTATCGTTCACGTTATCGTCCGGTTGAAATATTACAGCAAAAATACATAAAAGGATACCTAAGGATACATTAAAAATGATCTTTGATTTGTTTGTAGAAAGTGTATAGGTATAATTTGAACGTGTTCTCTTCACGGTTCAATGGGCGACTCAACGGTGGATTTTCAGATTTTTCTAACAAAAGAACCATTGGATGTCTTTCTTGGACACTTGGGAAGCCCTCAGCAGAAGTTCTTCGAAAGGTAAGGGATTTTATATTAGCAATTTTATGCGTTTTTTGAGACCCGTGTTGGTTATGGATTTATGCTAATGTTTAAATATGAGAGGGGCTATCCTCAAACAATCAAATGTTGTGCTTTCGCCATAAGCCTTTTTGAAATCTGACAACGCTGTGATATTGCCAAGAATCAGAGCTTTTGATGACTATGCAACACTTGTATATTGATGAATGTTTCATAATTCAACTTTTGGATTTTGAATTTGGCGCCCCACTGCTCCCTAAGTAGGTAACCTCTTTAGGCTAGGGAGCAGAATCCTGAATTTCGGCTGTCTGACATGCCCAAAGTAAACTGCCTGTTACTCAGGCCCAGAATCTAGGATATGCATAGAATTAGTAGTATTGGATAGAAAACACTCTGAAGTTTATAAAGCTGTTAAAATAATGTCTGCGAGTAAAACAGAACTGATATGGCAGGCGAAAACCAAAGGTAAATCCAGAGGTAAAACCAGAGGTTAAAAAAAAATGGAGCTCCTAGACCATCCCTATGCTGGCCTATTCAATTTAAAACCAAATAGCGCCCAAGTTTCAGTACCTATGGCTTCCACTGGATGTCAACAGTCTTTATACAAGGTTTCAAGCTTGTTTTTTGAAAAATGAACAAGAAATTGTATTTTTTTCAGGTGGCCCATGAAGTGGACACAAGTGTTTTGGTGCGCGTGAATGAGGCCGCGCTCTTCAAATTCAAATCAAATTTATTTTATAAAGAGTGCTGTACAGAAACCCAGCCTAAAACCCCAAACAGCAAGCAATGCAGGTGTAAAAGCACGGTGGTTAGCAACAACTCCCTAGAAAGGCCAAAACCTAGGAAGAAACCTAGAGAGGAACCAGGCTGTGAGGGGGTGGCTAGTCCTCTTCTGGCTGTGCCGGGTGCATATTATAACAGAACATGGACAAGATTTTAAAATATTCATAAAATAGGCAGAACAGTTGAAACTGGAGAAGCAGCACGGCCAGGTGGACTGGAGACATCAAGGAGTCATCAGGCCAGGTAGGCCTTGAGGAATGGTCCTAATGCTCAGGTCCTCCGAGAGAGAGAGAGAGAGAGAGAGAGAGAAAGAAAGAAAGAGAGAGAGAGATAATTAGAGAGAGCATACTTAAATTCACACAGGACACCGGATAAGAGAGGAGAAATACTCCAGATATAACAGACGGACCCTAGCCCCCCGACACATAAACTACTGCAGCATAAATACTGGGGGCTGAGACAGGAAGGGTCGGGAGACACTGTGGCCCCGTCCGACGATACCCCCGGACAGGGCCAAACAGGCAGGATATAAACCCACCCAGTCTGCCTAAGCACAGCCCCCACATCATTATTTATCTTTATTTACAGTGGGGGAAAAAAGTATTTAGTCAGCCATCAATTGTGCAAGTTCTCTCACTTAAAAAGATGAGAGAGGCCTGTAATTTTCATCATAGGTACACTTCAACTATGACAGACAAAATGAGGAAAAAAAATCCAGAAAATCACATTGTAGGATTTGTTATGAATTTATTTGCTAATTATGGTGGAAAATAAGTATTTGGTCACATACAAACAAGCAAGATTTCTGGCTCTCACAGACCTGTAACTTCTTCTTTAAGAGGCTCCTCTGTCCTCCACTCATTACCTGTATTAACGGCACCTGTTTGAACTTGTTATCAGTATAAAAGACACCTGTCCACAACCTCAAACAGTCACACTCCAAACTCCACTATGGCCAAGACCAAAGAGCTGTCAAAGGACACCAGAAACAAAATTGTAGACCTGCACCAGGTTGGGAAGACTGAATCTGCAATAGGTAAGCAGCTTGGTTTGAAGAAATCAACTGTGGGAGCAATTATTAGGAAATGGAAGACATACAAGACCACTGATAATCTTCCTCGATCTGGGGCTCCACGCAAGATCTCACCCGTGGGGTCAAAATGATCACAATAACGGTGAGCAAAAATCCCAGAACCACACGGGGACCTAGTGAATGACCTGCAGAGAGCTGGGACCAAAGTAACAAAGCCTACCATCAGTAACACACTACGCCGCCAGGGACTCAAATCCTGCAGTGCCAGACGTGTCCCCCTGCTTAAGCCAGTACATGTTCAGGCCCGTCTAAAGTTTGCTAGAGAGCATTTGGATGATCCAGATGAGGATTGGGAGAATGTCAGATGAAACCAAAATAGAACTTTTGGTAAAAACTCAACTCTGTCGTGTTTGGAGGACAAAGAATGCTGAGTTGCATCCAAAGAACACCATACCTACTGTGAAGCATGGGGGTGGAAACATCATGCTTTGGGGCTGTTTTTCTGCAAAGGGACCAGGACTGACTGATCCGTGTAAAGGAAAGAATGAATGGGGCCATGTATCGTGAGATTTTGAGTGAAAACCTCCTTCCATCAGCAAGGGCATTGAAGATGAAACGTGGCTGGGTCTTTCAGCATGACAATGATCCCAAACACACCGCCTCGGGCAACGAAGGAGTGGCTTCGTAAGAAGCATTTCAAGGTCCTGGAGTGGCCTAGCCAGTCTCCAGATCTCAACCCCATAGAAAATCTTTGAAAGTCCGTGTTGCCCAGCGACAGCCCCAAAACATCACTGCTCTAGAGGAGATCTGCATGGAGGAATGGGCCAAAATACCAGCAACAGTGTGTGAAAACCTTGTGAAGACTTACAGAAAACGTTTGACCTCTGTCATTGCCAACAAAGGGTATATAACAAAGTATTGAGATAAACTTTTGTTATTGACCAAATACTTATTTTCCACCATAATTTGCAAATAAATTCATAAAAAATCCTACAATGTGATTTTCTGGATTTTATTTCCTCATTTTGTCTGTCATAGTTGAAGTGTACCTATGATGAAAATTACAGGCCTCTCTCATCTTTTTAAGTGAGAGAACTTGCACAATTGGTGGCTGACTAAATACTTTTTTTCCCCACTGTATCTCCGGTATTGAACATACTACATTCCGTCTTAAATTGTATTGTTTATTTACATATTAGGGTACCTGAGGATTGATTAGAAATGTTGTTTGACTTGTTTCTTTGGACGAAGTTTACCTGTATTTTTGGGGGATTCCTTCTTCTGTATGTTGAACAAGATGATTACTGAATCAAACGCGCCAACTAAACTGACTTTTTTTGGGATGTAAAGAAGGACTTTATTGAACAAAATGACCATTCATGTTATAGCTGGGACCCTTGTGATTGCAAACAGAGGAAGATCTTCAAAGGTAAGTGATTTATTTTATTGCTATATTTGATTTTGTAATTCCTGTGCTGGTTTGAATAATATTTTGGATGTGGAGCGCTGTCCTCAGACAATCGAATGCTCTGCTTTCGCCATAAAGCCTATTGTAAATTGGACAACGCGGTTCGATTACCAAGATTCTAAGCTTTTTGAATCATGTATGACACTTGTATTTTCATGAATGTTTAATATTATGGTTTCTATTTTGAATTTGGCGCGCTTCAATTTCACCGGATGTTGTCCTAGGTGGCACGCTAGCATCCCACCGATCCATAAGAAGTTAATGATGCACATGATCTAGATCATTGTGCAAGGTGGGAGGTAATAAGAAAAATAAAAAAAAACAAGGATTTTGGTCACCATACCTACAGGCAACAGTAGATGAAGTCTTGTCAAAATGTGAAATGTGTGCGCAAAATAACATAGGTAAAGGGATAACTACGCCCATAGGCCACATACCAGTCCCAGAAGGACCATTTCGAAACATTGTGATGGATTATGTGGATATGATAAAACCGGTGCGCGGCAAAAGGTACATGCTAGTTATCATAGACAGATTCAGCAGATGGATAGAAGCAGATAGATAGAACCAGATAAGGGATCAGGAACAGTGATAAAACATTTAACCAGAGAAGTGATACCTAGGTTCGGAATACCTTCGGGAAATAAGTTCAGACAATGGATCGGCGTTTATACAGAAGATTGTAAAATCGATAATACAACATCTAAGAATGAAATAAACACTGGGATGTGTTTATCATCCCCAGTCACAAGAAATGCTTGAAAAAGCTAATGGTACCCTTAAGGCTAAGATAAATAAGATCTGTGCGGCCTCTGGGCTTAACTGGGTAGATGCACTACCACTTGCTTTAAGATATAGCCACTTTGTGGCTGTGGTAACTAGTGGAAGCCTTAATTCTATGCTTCACAGATGTATACTGACTGTAGCTTGTGAGAGGAAAAACTGCAAGATTATGTTATAATACTTTTATTGCATCAAATGGTTGTTTTATTCAACAGAATAGAGTATTCTTAACTATTGTGTGTGTGTTCTACTGAGGATGGGCCTCTGGGAGATAACGGATCGGTGGTTATACTGGTCCACCCCCCCATCTCTCCCCCTCCCCCTATAGCCCTGTGACCTCTCCCCTTCCCCCTATAGCCCTGTGACCTCTCCCCTTCCTCCTATAGCCCTGTGACCTCTCCCCTTCCTCCTATAGCCCTGTGACCTCTCCCCTTCCTCCTATAGCCCTGTGACCTCTCCCCTTCCTCCTATAGCCCTGTGACCTCTCCCCTTCCTCCTATAGCCCTGTGACTTCTCCCCCTCCTCCTATAGCTCTGTGACCTCTCCCCTTCCTCCTATAGCCCTGTGACCTCTCCTCCTCCTCCTATAGCCCTGTGACCTCTCCTCCTCCTCCTATAGCTCTGTGACCTCTCCCCCTCCTCCTATAGCTCTGTGACCTCTCCCCTTCCTCCTATAGCCCTGTGACCTCTCCCCCTCCTCCTATAGCTCTGTGACCTCTCCCCCTCCTCCTATAGCTCTGTGACCTCTCCCCTTCCTCCTATAGCCCTGTGACCTCTCCTCCTCCTCCTATAGCCCTGTGACCTCTCCCCCTCCTCCATAGCCCTGTGACCTCTCCTCCTCCTCCTATAGCTCTGTGACCTAGCGCCCCACCTGCGACAACATCCAGTGAAATTGCAGAGCGCCACTTGTATTTCATGGAAATACAAGTGTCATTCATGATTCAAAAGCTTAGAATCTTGGTAATCTAACAGCATTGTCAGATTTCAAAAAGGCTTTATGGCAAAAGCATAGCATTTGATTGTCTGAGGACAGCGCCCCACATACTTACTCAATTAACATAATTTCATAACCAGCACAGGTGTCACAAAACCCAAAATGCGATATAATATATCACTTACCCTTTTGAAGATCTTCCTCTGTTGGCAATCCAAAGGGTCCCAGCTACACAATAAATTGTTGTTTTGTTCGATAAAGTCCCTCTTTATATCCCAAAAAACCTTGTTTGGTTGGCGCGTTTTGTTCAGAAATTCACTGTCCACTCGTCCAATATAGAAGACATAGAAACCGTTACAAATATACCTATTAACTTTGTCCCAACAATTCTAATCGATCCTTAGGTACATTAATATGTATATAAACGATAGTATTTCACACGGATAATATCCTGGGCGATAGAAAAGGAAAAAACCGAGGCGCACACTCACGGTCCCGCACGTCAAAGTGAAAAGTAACTTCCTCACTCCACTTGGGAAAACTTGTCTTACTCCTAAATTTTTCAAGATAAACGCATGAAACCTTGTCGAAAGACTATTGCCATCTAGTGGAAGCCATAGATACTGCAATCTGGGAACTGGATTGCCCTCCTTTCTATACCAAGTCAACGGGAAAAGTATGACTTGACAGAATCACATTGTCCGGATGGATTTGTCTTGGGTTATCGCCTGCCAAATCAGTTCTGTTATACTCACAGACATTATTTTAACAGTCTTAGAAACTTCAGAGTGTTTTCTATCCAATACTACCAATTATGTGCATATCCTAGTTTCTGGTTCTGAGTACCAGGCATTTTACTTTGGGAAAGACAGACTCTCCAAACCTCTGACCACTGCCACTGCTCCCTAACAGGCTAATGAGCAGGTTGAGTAGATTCATTCAGATTAGTAATAGAGTTTTATAATGAGCGGTTCAGTAGATTCATTCAGATTAGTATTAGAGTTTTATAATGAGCGGTTCAGTAGATTAACTGTTATCCTTTCTCTCTCCCCGTGTGTGTGTGTGTGTGTGTGTGTGTGTGTGTGTGTGTGTGTGTGTGTGTGTGTGTGTGTGTGTGTGTGTGTGTGTGTGTGTGTGTGTGTGTGTGTGTGTGTGTGTGTGTGTGTGTGTGTGTGTGTGTGTGTGTGCGTGCGTGCGTGCGTGTGTGTGTGTTGGGAGAGAGTCCATTCATTGGAGTCTAATCAGAGACTAGTACATCTATCAGCCGTCTGGCCGTCACCTACTAAATCTCCCCCTAACCTAACTCCACCCCCAGAGTTAGCCCCAACTCTATCCCTAACTCCACCCCCAGAGTTAGCCCCAACTCTATCCCTAACTCCACCCCCAGAGTTAGCCCCAACTATATCCCTAACTCCACCCCCAGAGTTAGCCCCAACTATATCCCTAACTCCACCCCCAGAGTTAGCCCCAACTCTATCCCTAACTCCACCCCCAGAGTTAGCCCCAACTATATCCCTAACTCCACCCACAGAGTTAGCCCCAACTATATCCCTAACTCCACCCCCAGAGTTAGCCCCACCTCTATCTCTAACTCCACCCCCAGAGTTAGCCCCAACTCTATCCCTAACTCCACCCCCAGAGTTAGCCCCAACTCTATCCCTAACTCCACCCACAGAGTTAGCCCCAACTATATCCCTAACTCCACCCCCAGAGTTAGCCCCAACTTTATCCCTAACTCCACCCCCAGAGTTAGCCCCAACTCTATCCCTAACTCCACCCCCAGAGTTAGCCCCAACTCTATCCCTAACTCCACCCACAGAGTTAGCCCCAACTCTATCCCTAACTCCACCCCCAGAGTTACCCCCAACTTTATCCCTAACTCCACCCCCAGAGTTAGCCCCAACTCTATCCCTAACTCCACCCCCAGAGTTAGCCCCAACTCTATCCCTAATGACACAGTCCCAGTCATAGCCTCGGCCCATTTACCCATGTCCTATAGATTTGTTTTGTAATAAACCATAAGGCATTTCATAACCTCCCCAATCTGTGACATTGACTGCTTATTTTAACAGCAATGTGGGGATGTGAAACATCCCCACCACAAAACACCCCATGGTGTGTAGAATGAATATGTGGTCCGTTGTATCACATAGCAGTGCATAATGGCATGGTGATCTGAGACCGTTTTCACAGGCCTGGGATGACACGGCCGCCTACTTCTCTCTCTCTCTCTCTCTCTCTGATCTCTCTCTCTCCCCCTCTCTCTCTCTCTCTCTCTCCCTCTCTCTCTCTCTCTCTCTCTTCGTCTGTCCCAGAGGGCCTCTTCAGTGTCATGAATACTGCCTGTCTGCCTCTCTCTCTCTCTCTCTCTCTCTCTCTCTCTCTCTCTCTCTCTCTCTCTCTCCCCTCTCTCTCTCCCCCTCTCTCTCTCTCTCTCTCTCTCTCTCTCTCTCTCTGTCTGTCTGATCTCTCTCTCCCCCTCTCTCCCCCCTCTCTCTCTCTCTTCTCTTCTGTCCCAGAGGGCCTCTTCAGTGTCATGAATACTGCCTGTCTGCCTCTCTCTCTCTCTCTCTCTCTCTCTCTGTCTGTCTGATCTCTCTCCCCTCTCTCTCTCTTCGTCTGTCCCAGAGGGCCTCTTCAGTGTCATGAATACTGCCTGTCTGCCTCTCTCTCTCTCTCTCTCTCTCTCTCTCTCTCTCTCTCTCTCTCTCTCTCTCTCTCTCGCTCTGTTTCTTACACCAGAACCTTTCCATTTTCAGAACTAATTTAGTAATGTGTACGTGCCATGGAAGCTGCATTCCCATCTGGTAACTGTGTGTGTGTCCACCCACTGGCAGGGTGAAACAGTTTGGTAAGAGGGGCATAATGCTGAAGCACGACTTTCACTTCCTCCTCAGAAAAAACTCTCTGACCTCCTCTGTCCTTGGGTGAAGGACAGCCTATTGTATAATGTATAACGTAGCCTACTGCATAATGTTTAACGTGGCCCACTGCATAATGTTTAACGTGGCCTAACGTATAACATAGTCTACTGTATAACATAGTCTACTGTATAACATAGCCTACTGTATAACATAGTCTACTGTATAACATAGTCTACTGTATAATGTATAACATAGTCTACTGTATAACATAGCCTACTGTATAACATAGCCTACTGTATAACGTAGTCTACTGTATAACATAGTCTACTGTATAATGTATAACATAGCCTACTGTATAACATAGTCTACTGTATAACATAGTCTACTGTATAATGTATAACATAGTCTACTGTATAATGTATAACATAGCCTACTGTTTAACATAGTCTACTGTATAACATAGCCTACTGTATAATGTATAACATAGCCTACTGTATAACATAGCCTACTGTATAATGTATAACATAGCCTACTGTATAACGTATAACATAGTCTACTGTACAACATAGTCTACTGTATAATGTATAACATAGTCTACTGTATAACATAGTCTACTGTATAACATAGCCTACTGTATAACGTTATAACATAGTCTACTGTATAACATAGTCTACTGTATAACATAGTCTACTGTATAACATAGCCTACTGTATAACGTATAACATAGTCTACTGTATAACATAGCCTACTGTATAATGTATAACATAGTCTACTGTTTAACATAGCCTACTGTATAAAGTATAACATAGTCTACTGTATAACATAGTCTACTGTATAATGTATAACATAGTCTACTGTATAACATAGTCTACTGTATAATGTATAACATAGTCTACTGTATAACATAGTCTACTGTATAACATAGTCTACTGTATAACGTATAACATAGTCTACTGTATAACATAGTCTACTGTATAACATAGTCTACTGTATAATGTATAACATAGTCTACTGTATAATGTATAACATAGTCTACTGTATAACATAGTCTACTGTATAACATAGCCTACTGTATAACGTATAACATAGTCTACTGTATAACATAGTCTACTGTATAACATAGTCTACTGTTTAACATAGCCTACTGTATAACGTATAACATAGTCTACTGTATAACATAGTCTACTGTATAACATAGCCTACTGTATAACATAGTCTACTGTATAACATAGTCTACTGTATAATGTATAACATAGTCTACTGTATAACATAGCCTACTGTATAACATAGCCTACTGTATAACGTAGTCTACTGTATAACATAGTCTACTGTATAATGTATAACATAGCCTACTGTATAACATAGTCTACTGTATAACATAGTCTACTGTATAATGTATAACATAGTCTACTGTATAATGTATAACATAGCCTACTGTTTAACATAGTCTACTGTATAACATAGCCTACTGTATAATGTATAACATAGCCTACTGTATAACATAGCCTACTGTATAATGTATAACATAGCCTACTGTATAGCATTATAACATAGTCTACTGTACAACATAGTCTACTGTATAATGTATAACATAGTCTACTGTATAACATAGTCTACTGTATAACATAGCCTACTGTATAACGTATAACATAGTCTACTGTATAACATAGTCTACTGTATAACATAGTCTACTGTATAACACATAGCCTACTGTATAACGTATAACATAGTCTACTGTATAACATAGCCTACTGTATAATGTATAACATAGTCTACTGTTTAACATAGCCTACTGTATAACGTATAACATAGTCTACTGTATAACATAGTCTACTGTATAATGTATAACATAGTCTACTGTATAACATAGTCTACTGTATAATGTATAACATAGTCTACTGTATAACATAGTCTACTGTATAACATAGTCTACTGTATAACGTATAACATAGTCTACTGTATAACATAGTCTACTGTATAACATAGTCTACTGTATAATGTATAACATAGTCTACTGTATAATGTATAACATAGTCTACTGTATAACATAGTCTACTGTATAACATAGCCTACTGTATAACGTTACAACATAGTCTACTGTATAACATAGTCTACTGTATAACATAGTCTACTGTTTAACATAGCCTACTGTATAACGTATAACATAGTCTACTGTATAACATAGTCTACTGTATAACATAGCCTACTGTATAATGTATAACATAGTCTACTGTTTAACATAGTCTACTGTATAATGTATAACATAGTCTACTGTATAACATAGTCTACTGTATAACATGGTCTACTGTATAACATAGCCTACTGTATAACGTATAACATAGTCTACTGTATAACATAGCCTACTGTATAACGTATAACATAGTCTACTGTATAACATAGTCTACTGTATAACATAGTCTACTGTATAATGTATAACATAGTCTACTGTATAACGTATAACATAGTCTACTGTATAACATAGTCTACTGTATAACATAGTCTACTGTATATTGTATAACATAGTCTACTGTATAATGTATAACATAGCCTACTGTATAACATAGTCTACTGTATAACATAGTCTACTGTATAATGTATAACATAGTCTACTGTATAATGTATAACATAGTCTACTGTATAACATAGTCTACTGTATAACATAGCCTACTGTATAACGTATAACATAGTCTACTGTATAACATAGTCTACTGTATAACATAGTCTACTGTTTAACATAGCCTACTGTATAACGTATAACATAGTCTACTGTATAACATAGTCTACTGTATAACATAGTCTACTGTATAACATAGTCTACTGTTTAACATAGCCTACTGTATAATGTATAACATAGTCTGCTGTATAACATAGTCTACTGTATATTGTATAACATAGTCTACTGTATAATGTATAACATAGTCTACTGTATAACATAGTCTACTGTATAACATAGTCTACTGTATAATGTATAACATAGTCTACTGTATAACATAGTCTACTGTATAACATAGTCTACTGTATATTGTATAACATAGTCTACTGTATAACATAGTCTACTGTTTAACATAGTCTACTGTATAATGTATAACATATTCTACTGTATAACATAGTCTACTGTATAACGTATAACATAGTCTACTGTATAATGTATAACATAGTCTACTGTATAACATAGTCTACTGTATAATGTATAACATAGCCTACTGTATAACATAGTCTACTGTATAACATAGTCTACTGTATATTGTATAACATAGTCTACTGTATAATGTATAACATAGTCTACTGTATAACATAGTCTACTGTATAATGTATAACATAGTCTACTGTATAATGTATAACATAGCCTACTGTATAACATAGTCTACTGTATAACATAGTCTACTGTATAATGTATAACATAATGTCTACTGTATTAACACTGTATAGCATACTACTGTATAATGTATAACTACTAGTCTACTGTATACATATAGCCTACTGTATAACATAGTCCTACTGTATAATGTATAACATAGTCTACTGTATAACATAAATACTGTATAATGTATAACATAGTCTGCTACTGTATAATGTATAACATAGTCTACTGTATAACATAGTCTACTGTATAACATAGCCTACTGTATAATGTATATAACATAAGCCTACTGTATAACATAGCCTACTGTATAATGTATAACATAGTCTACTGTATAACATAGTCTACTGTATAACATAGTCTACTGTATAATGTATAACATAGTCTACTGTATAATGTATAACATAGTCTACATACATAACATAGCCTACTGTATAACATAGCCTACTGTATAATGTATAACATAGTCTACTGTATAACATAGTCTACTGTATAACATAGTCTACTGTATAACATAGTCTACTGTATAATGTATAACATAGTCTACTGTATAACATAGCCTACTGTATAACATAGTCTACTGTATAATGTATAACATAGTCTACTGTATAATAACATAATAACATAGTCTACTGTATAACTGTATATAATACATAGTCTACTATAATGTATAACATAGTCTACTAGTAACTGTATAATTCTACTGTATAATGTATAACATAGTCTACTGTATAATGTATAACATAGCCTACTTATAACATAGCCTATAACTGTATAACATAGCCTACTGTATAATGTATAACATAGTCTACTGTATAACATAGTCTGCTGTATAACATAGTCTACTGTATACTATAGTCTACTGTATAATGTATAACATAGTATAATGTATAACATAGTCTACTGTATAACATAGTCTACTGTATAATAACTATTGTATAACATAGTCTACTGTATAATGTATAACATAGTCTACTGTATAACATAGTCTACTGTATAACATAGTCTACTGTATAACATAGTCTACTGTATAACATAGTCTACTGTATAACATAGTCTACTGTATAATGTATAACATAGTCTACTGTATAACATAGTCTACTGTATAATGTATAACATAGCCTGTATACAACATAGTCTACTGTATAACATAGTCTACTGTATAATGTATAACATAGTCTAATGTATAACATAGTCTACTGTATAACATAGCCTACTGTATAATGTATAACATAGTCTACTGTATAATGTATAACATAGTCTACTGTGTAACATAGTCTACTGTATAACATAGTCTACTGTATAATGTATAACATAGTCTACTGTATAACATAGTCTACTGTATAACATAGTCTACTGTATAACATAGCCTACTGTATAATGTATAACATAGTCTACTGTATAACATAGTCTACTGTATAACATAGTCTACTGTATAATGTATAACATAGTCTACTGTATAACATAGTCTACTGTATAATGTATAACATAGTCTACTGTATAACATAGTCTACTGTATAACATAGCCTACTGTATAATGTATAACATAGTCTACTGTATAACATAGCCTACTGTATAACGTATAACATAGTCTACTGTATAACATAGTCTACTGTATAACATAGTCTACTGTATAATGTATAACATAGTCTACTGTATAACATAGTCTACTGTATAACATAGTCTACTGTATAGTATAACATAGTCTACTGTATAACATAGCCTACTGTATAACATAGTCTACTGTATAACATAGTCTACTGTATAATGTATAACATAGTCTACTGTATAACATAGTCTACTGTATAACATAGTCTACTGTATAATGTATAACATAGTCTACTGTATAATGTATAACATAGTCTACTGTATAACATAGTCTACTGTATAACATAATATAATTGTATAACATAGCCTACTGTATAACATAGTCTACTGTATAACATAGTCTACTGTATAATGTATAACATAGTCTACTGTATAATGTATAACATAGTCTACTGTATAACATAGTCTACTGTATAACATAGTCTACTGTATAATGTATAACATAGTCTACTGTATAACATAGTCTACTGTATAACATAGTCTACTGTATATTACTGTATAACATAGTCTACTGTATAACATATACATAGTCTACTGTATAACATAGTCTACTGTATAATGTATAACATAGTCTACTGTATAACATAGTCTACTGTATAACATAGTCTACTGTATAATGTATAACATAGTCTACTGTATAACATAGTCTACTGTATAATGTATAACATAGTCTACTGTATAACATATAGTCTACTGTATAACATAGTCTACTGTATATTGTATAACATAGTCTACTGTATAATGTATAACATAGTCTACTGTATAACATAGTCTACTGTATAATGTATAACATAGTCTACTGTATAATGTATAACATAGTCTACTGTATAACATAGTCTACTGTATAACATAGTCTACTGTATAATGTATAACATAGTCTACTGTATAACATAGCCTACTGTATAACATAGTCTACTGTATAATGTATAACATAGTCCTACTGTATAACATAGTCTACTGTATAACATAGTCTACTGTATAATGTATAACATAGTCTACTGTATAATGTATAACATAGTCTACTGTATAACATAGTACTGTATAACATAGTCTACTGTATAATGTATAACATAGTCTACTGTATAACATAGTCTACTGTATAACATAGCCTACTGTATAATGTATAACATAGCCTACTGTATAACATAGCCTACTGTATAGCATGTATAACATAGTCTACTGTATAACATAGTCTACTGTATAACATAGTCTACTGTATAATGTATAACATAGTCTACTGTATAATGTATAACATAGTCTACTGTATAACATAGCCTACTGTATAACATAGCCTACTGTATAATGTATAACATAGTCTACTGTATAACATAGTCTACTGTATAACATAGTCTACTGTATAATGTATAACATAGTCTACTGTATAATGTATAACATAGTCTACTGTATAACATAGCCTACTGTATAACATAGTCTACTGTATAATGTATAACATAGTCTACTGTATAATGTATAAATATAGTCTACTGTATAACATAGTCTACTGTATAAATATAGCCTACTGTATAATGTATAACATAGCCTACTGTATAACATAGTCTACTGTATAACATAGTCTACTGTATAATGTATAACATAGTCTACTGTATAATGTATAACATAGTCTACTGTATAACATAGCCTACTGTATAACATAGCCTACTGTATAATGTATAACATAGTCTACTGTATAACATAGTCTACTGTATAACATAGTCTACTGTATAATGTATAACATAGTCTACTGTATAATGTATAACATAGTCTACTGTATAACATAGCCTACTGTATAACATAGTCTACTGTATAATGTATAACATAGTCTACTGTATAATGTATAACATAGTCTACTGTATAACATAGTCTACTGTATAACATAGCCTACTGTATAACATAGTCTACTGTATAATGTATAACATAGTCTACTGTTTAACATAGTCTACTGTATAATGTATAACATAGCCTACTGTATAACATAGTCTACTGTATAATGTATAACATAGTCTACTGTATAACATAGTCTACTGTATAACATAGTCTACTGTATAACATAGCCTACTGTATAATGTATAACATAGCCTACTGTATAACATAGCCTACTGTATAACGTATAACATAGTCTACTGTATAACATAGTCTGTATAACATAGTCTACTGTATAATGTATAACATAGTCTACTGTTTAACATAGTCTACTGTATAATGTATAACATAGCCTACTGTATAACATAGTCTACTGTATAATGTATAACATAGTCTACTGTATAACATAGTCTACTGTATAACATAGTCTACTGTATAACATAGCCTACTGTATAATGTATAATATAGCCTACTGTATAACATAGCCTACTGTATAACGTATAACATAGTCTACTGTATAACATAGTCTACTGTATAACATAGTCTACTGTATAACATAGTCTACTGTATAATGTATAACATAGTCTACTGTATAATGTATAACATAGTCTACTGTATAACATAGTCTACTGTATAACATAGTCTACTGTATAATGTATAACATAGCCTACTGTTTAACATAGTCTACTGTCTATCATAGTCTACTGTATAATGTATAACATAGTCTACTGTATAATGTATAACATAGCCTACTGTATAACATAGTCTACTGTACAACATAGCCTACTGTATAACGTATAACATAGTCTACTGTATAACATAGTCTACTGTATAACATAGTCTACTGTATAACATAGCCTACTGTATAACGTATAACATAGTCTACTGTATAACATAGCCTACTGTATAATATATAACATAGTCTACTGTTTAACATAGCCTACTGTATAAAGTATAACATAGTCTACTGTATAACATAGTCTACTGTATAATGTATAACATAGTCTACTGTATAACATAGTCTACTGTATAATGTATAACATAGTCTACTGTATAACATAGTCTACTGTATAACATAGTCTACTGTATAACGTATAACATAGTCTACTGTATAACATAGTCTACTGTATAACATAGTCTACTGTATAATGTATAACATAGTCTACTGTATAATGTATAACATAGTCTACTGTATAACATAGTCTACTGTATAACATAGCCTACTGTATAGCATTATAACATAGTCTACTGTATAACATAGTCTACTGTATAACATAGTCTACTGTTTAACATAGCCTACTGTATAGCATTATAACATAGTCTACTGTATAACATAGTCTACTGTATAACATAGCCTACTGTATAACATAGTCTACTGTATAACATAGTCTACTGTATAATGTATAACATAGTCTACTGTATAACATAGCCTACTGTATAACATAGCCTACTGTATAACGTAGTCTACTGTATAACATAGTCTACTGTATAATGTATAACATAGCCTACTGTATAACATAGTCTACTGTATAACATAGTCTACTGTATAATGTATAACATAGTCTACTGTATAATGTATAACATAGCCTACTGTTTAACATAGTCTACTGTATAACATAGCCTACTGTATAATGTATAACATAGCCTACTGTATAACATAGCCTACTGTATAATGTATAACATAGCCTACTGTATAACGTATAACATAGTCTACTGTACAACATAGTCTACTGTATAATGTATAACATAGTCTACTGTATAACATAGTCTACTGTATAACATAGCCTACTGTATAACGTATAACATAGTCTACTGTATAACATAGTCTACTGTATAACATAGTCTACTGTATAACATAGCCTACTGTATAACGTATAACATAGTCTACTGTATAACATAGCCTACTGTATAATGTATAACATAGTCTACTGTTTAACATAGCCTACTGTATAACGTATAACATAGTCTACTGTATAACATAGTCTACTGTATAATGTATAACATAGTCTACTGTATAACATAGTCTACTGTATAATGTATAACATAGTCTACTGTATAACATAGTCTACTGTATAACATAGTCTACTGTATAACGTATAACATAGTCTACTGTATAACATAGTCTACTGTATAATGTATAACATAGTCTACTGTATAATGTATAACATAGTCTACTGTATAACATAGTCTACTGTATAACATAGCCTACTGTATAACGTATAACATAGTCTACTGTATAACATAGTCTACTGTATAACATAGTCTACTGTTTAACATAGCCTACTGTATAACGTATAACATAGTCTACTGTATAACATAGTCTACTGTATAACATAGCCTACTGTATAATGTATAACATAGTCTACTGTTTAACATAGTCTACTGTATAATGTATAACATAGTCTACTGTATAACATAGTCTACTGTATAACATGGTCTACTGTATAACATAGCCTACTGTATAACGTATAACATAGTCTACTGTATAACATAGCCTACTGTATAACGTATAACATAGTCTACTGTATAACATAGTCTACTGTATAACATAGTCTACTGTATAATGTATAACATAGTCTACTGTATAACATTATAACATAGTCTACTGTATAACATAGTCTACTGTATAACATAGTCTACTGTATATTGTATAACATAGTCTACTGTATAATGTATAACATAGCCTACTGTATAACATAGTCTACTGTATAACATAGTCTACTGTATAATGTATAACATAGTCTACTGTATAATGTATAACATAGTCTACTGTATAACATAGTCTACTGTATAACATAGCCTACTGTATAACGTATAACATAGTCTACTGTATAACATAGTCTACTGTATAACATAGTCTACTGTTTAACATAGCCTACTGTATAACGTATAACATAGTCTACTGTATAACATAGTCTACTGTATAACATAGTCTACTGTATAACATAGTCTACTGTTTAACATAGCCTACTGTATAATGTATAACATAGTCTGCTGTATAACATAGTCTACTGTATATTGTATAACATAGTCTACTGTATAATGTATAACATAGTCTACTGTATAACATAGTCTACTGTATAACATAGTCTACTGTATAATGTATAACATAGTCTACTGTATAACATAGTCTACTGTATAACATAGTCTACTGTATATTGTATAACATAGTCTACTGTATAACATAGTCTACTGTTTAACATAGTCTACTGTATAATGTATAACATATTCTACTGTATAACATAGTCTACTGTATAACGTATAACATAGTCTACTGTATAATGTATAACATAGTCTACTGTATAACATAGTCTACTGTATAATGTATAACATAGCCTACTGTATAACATAGTCTACTGTATAACATAGTCTACTGTATATTGTATAACATAGTCTACTGTATAATGTATAACATAGTCTACTGTATAACATAGTCTACTGTATAATGTATAACATAGTCTACTGTATAATGTATAACATAGTCTACTGTATAACATAGTCTACTGTATAACATAGTCTACTGTATAATGTATAACATAGTCTACTGTTTAACATAGCCTACTGTATAACATAGCCTACTGTATAATGTATAACATAGCCTACTGTATAACATAGCCTACTGTATAACGTATAACATAGTCTACTGTA
Organism: Brachymystax lenok tsinlingensis; assembly: GCA_030435695.1. Taxonomy (NCBI): domain Eukaryota; kingdom Metazoa; phylum Chordata; class Actinopteri; order Salmoniformes; family Salmonidae; genus Brachymystax; species Brachymystax lenok. Next base: position 41,797,811 of record CM059794.1, on the reverse strand, counting down.
TAACGTAGTCTACTGTATAATGTATAACATAGTCTACTGTATAACATAGTCTACTGTATAATGTATAACATAGTCTACTGTATAACATAGTCTACTGTATAACATAGCCTACTGTATAATGTATAACATAGCCTACTGTATAACATAGCCTACTGTATAACGTATAACATAGTCTACTGTATAACATAGTCTACTGTATAACATAGTCTACTGTATAATGTATAACATAGTCTACTGTATAATGTATAACATAGTCTACTGTATAACATAGCCTACTGTATAACATAGCCTACTGTATAATGTATAACATAGTCTACTGTATAACATAGTCTACTGTATAACATAGTCTACTGTATAATGTATAACATAGTCTACTGTATAATGTATAACATAGTCTACTGTATAACATAGCCTACTGTATAACATAGTCTACTGTATAATGTATAACATAGTCTACTGTATAATGTATAACATAGTCTACTGTATAACATAGTCTACTGTATAACATAGCCTACTGTATAATGTATAACATAGCCTACTGTATAACATAGTCTACTGTATAACATAGTCTACTGTATAATGTATAACATAGTCTACTGTATAATGTATAACATAGTCTACTGTATAACATAGCCTACTGTATAACATAGCCTACTGTATAATGTATAACATAGTCTACTGTATAACATAGTCTACTGTATAACATAGTCTACTGTATAATGTATAACATAGTCTACTGTATAATGTATAACATAGTCTACTGTATAACATAGCCTACTGTATAACATAGTCTACTGTATAATGTATAACTAACATAGTCTACTGTATATATGTACTGTATAGTCTACTGTATAATGTATAACATAGTCTACTGTATAATGTATAACATAGTCTACTGTATAACATAGTCTACTGTATAACATAGCCTACTGTATAACATAGTCTACTGTATAATGTATAACATAGTCTACTGTTTAACATAGTCTACTGTATAATGTATAACATAGCCTACTGTATAACATAGTCTACTGTATAATGTATAACATAGTCTACTGTATAACATAGTCTACTGTATAACATAGTCTACTGTATAACATAGCCTACTGTATAATGTATAACATAGCCTACTGTATAACATAGCCTACTGTATAACGTATAACATAGTCTACTGTATAACATAGTCTACTGTATAACATAGTCTACTGTATAACATAGTCTACTGTATAATGTATAACATAGTCTACTGTATAATGTATAACATAGTCTACTGTATAACATAGTCTACTGTATAACATAGTCTACTGTATAATGTATAACATAGCCTACTGTTTAACATAGTCTACTGTCTATCATAGTCTACTGTATAATGTATAACATAGTCTACTGTATAATGTATAACATAGCCTACTGTATAACATAGTCTACTGTATAACATAGCCTACTGTATAATGTATAACATAGCCTACTGTATAACATAGTCTACTGTATAACATAGCCTACTGTTTAACATAGTCTACTGTATAACATAGTCTACTGTATAATGTATAACATAGTCTACTGTATAACATAGTCTACTGTATAACATAGTCTACTGTATAATGTATAACATAGTCTACTGTATAACATAGTCTACTGTATAACATAGTCTACTGTATAATGTATAACATAGTCTACTGTATAACATAGTCTACTGTATAACATAGTATACTGTATAATGTATAACATAGTCTACTGTATAATGTATAACATAGTCTACTGTATAACATAGTCTACTGTATAACATAGTCTACTGTATAACATAGCCTACTGTATAATGTATAACATAGCCTACTGTTTAACATAGTCTACTGTATAATGTATAACATAGTCTACTGTATAACATAGTCTACTGTATAACATAGTCTACTGTATAATGTATAACATAGTCTACTGTATAACATAGTCTACTGTATAACATAGTCTACTGTATAATGTATAACATAGTATACTGTATAATGTATAACATAGTCTACTGTATAATGTATAACATAGTCTACTGTATAACATAGTCTACTGTATAACATAGTCTACTGTATAATGTATAACATAGCCTACTGTATAACATAGTCTACTGTATAATGTATAACATAGCCTACTGTATAATGTATAACATAGTCTACTGTATAACATAGTCTACTGTATAATGTATAACATAGTCTACTGTATAACATAGTCTACTGTATAATGTATAACATAGTCTACTGTATAACATAGTCTACTGTATAATGTATAACATAGCCTACTGTATAATGTATAACATAGTCTACTGTATAACATAGTCTACTGTATAACATAGCCTACTGTATAACATAGTCTACTGTATAATGTATAACATAGTCTACTGTATAATGTATAACATAGTCTACTGTATAATGTATAACATAGTCTACTGTATAACGTAGTCTACTGTATAATGTATAACGTAGTCTACTGTATAATGTATAACATAGTCTACTGTATAATGTATAACATAGTCTACTGTATAACATAGTCTACTGTATAACATAGTCTACTGTATAACATAGCCTACTGTATAATGTATAACATAGTCTACTGTATAATGTATAACATAGTCTACTGTATAATGTATAACATAGTCTACTGTATAGCGTAGTCTACTGTATAATGTATAACATAGTCTACTGTATAATGTATAACATAGTCTACTGTATAACATAGTCTGAATGAATACATGAATACTGATCATGAGGTTGTGTAAAACATGAAGACTGATCATGAGGATGTGTAAAACATGAGGACTGATCATGAGGATGTGTCAAACATGAAGACTGATCATGAGGATGTTTAAAACATGAGGACTGATCATGAGGATGTGTAAAACATGAGGACTGATCATGAGGATGTGTAAAACATGAGGACTGATCATGAGGATGTGTAAAACATGAAGACTGATCATGAGGATGTTTAAAACATGAGGACTGATCATGAGGATGTGTAAAACATGAGGACTGATCATGAGGATGTGTCAAACATGAAGACTGATCAGGAAGATGTGCTACCATACAATAAACCATATTCATCTGTAAACAAAGGGTACAGTAGACAGGTATGTGTTTTGTTACACACCGGGTCAATAGTGGGGCCATTGAGATGGGCTGTTAGCAAATGTTTGAGGGGAGCCTGACTTGTGGATATTCCACTTGTGTATTGTTGTGTATGTGCACCTCCAGTTGTAAACAAGCACGGCCAACAATAGAGTGAGTAGTCTAGAAGAGTCTACTAACAGCCCCTCTCCCCCAGGCCAAACACCTGACTGAAAGGGTGTGGAAAGTTTGAGGAGCACTTGACTTAGTGCATTGGTGATTTTGTTTTCTCAAGAAGGGATTGTGCTTTCATAAATACCTTTGGCTGTCCTGATTGTTTGCATCCCATGTTATCATTATGCTCCAGGATAGCAAGATGTCCCCAGCAGGATTAGTATGTAGGACACGGGGAGCCTGACTGTCTGAAAGATGTCCCCAGCAGGATTAGTATGTAGGACACGGGGAGCCTGACTTTGTCTGAAAGATGTCCCCAGCAGGATTAGTATGTAGGACACGGGGAGCCTGACTTTGTCTGAAAGATGTCCCCAGCAGGATTAGTATGTAGGACACGGGGAGCCTGACTGTCTGAAAGATGTCCCCAGCAGGATTAGTATGTAGGACACGGGGAGCCTGACTTTGTCTGAAAGATGTCCCCAGCAGGATTAGTATGTAGGACACAGGGAGCCTGACTTTGTCTTAAAGTGGAAACAAATAATTAAATAATTAAAATCTACTTTTAGATCACAATGCCAGAAAATAAATATGTGCGGATTTATCTAGGCCTATATGCCAACAGTGAGCAACAATGCTTAATTTATCATAAACATTACAGATAATAAATTCTTATTGCTATATTCCCCCATATATAGTCAGTCAATAAAAAAAAACAAGTGCCATTTAAGATTGATTTCTTTCAACTGTAATACTTCTTATATTATATTGTGGAACAGAATGTTTAAAAAGGCAGTAACCTCAGCAGTGGATCGTTCTTGTAGAAGCCTGTAGCTGTGCAGTGGCATAGCCTGGGTTTTGTCATGTCCGGAGCCTTATCACAGTCAAAACACCTATTTTACAGTAAATAACATCATGTAATATAACAGAACAATACTACAAGTGATGCGCATCTCGCATCTGGAAACGTTATTTTCAAAGAGTGATCAATTTCAAACAGGGCTCAATTTGGCCAGTTGATAGACACTTTTTTTTCAAGGTTGCAAACCAAAATCGGTCTTCTTTTTTGATTATACAGACATTCGGTTCAGTTTATTCTGTCCGTTCTTTGCAGTTTTCTAACTGGACAATTCCACATTGAACACTGCATAGGGGGGGAATTACGGCCACAACCCCTGTCTGGTGAGGAGGCATAGGCTTAATGATTCTGAGGAAAATACGCTCTTTGTCTTTATCAAACAAATGTTTTTGCATAGTTTCAATGTGGCCCTAGGCTAACCGATTCTAAACGGCTCTAAAAGTTTGCAAAGTAGCCTAATGTGGCCCTAGGCTAACCGATTCTAAACGGCTCTAAAAGTTTGCAAAGTAGCCTAATGTGGCCCTAGGCTAACCGATTCTAAACGTCTCTAAAAGTTTGCAAAGTAGCCTAATGTGGCCCTAGGCTAACCGATTCTAAACGGCTCTAACAGTTTGCAAAGTAGCCTAATGTGGCCCTAGGCTAACCGATTCTAAATGGCTCTAACAGTTCGCAAAGTAGCCTAAAAATCCTCGAGCTGACAAGGTACAAATCTGTCGTTCTGCCCCCTGAACAAGGCAGTTAACCCACTGTTCCTAGGCCGTCATTGAAAATAAGAATTTGTTCTTAACCGACTTGCCTCGTTAAATAAAGGTAAGATTGCCTGATCTCCCGGACGACGTTACTAGCCTTTTCCTTTCCTGTACTGTTGCCTTTTGGATCCCCTGTGTACGACCTTCTGCCTGCCCCTGGACCCAGCTACCTGCCTCCTCCTGTGGTCCTTCACCTTAAACACCTGCTGCGCCCTGCGCTTGAAACCAGCTCTCTGTCTCCCCTCGTGTTCATTACAGACTGACTGACACATGGAGGGAAAAAGGGAATTTAGGGAGAAGAACTGCATGATGCTTGACTTGGATCATTTATTGTTGTGCCCCACAAATGCACATGTAGGACTATGGAACACTAGAGTCAACATGTAGGACTATGGTACACTAGAGTCAACATGTAGGCCTATGGAACACTAGAGTCAACATGTAGGACTATGGAACACTAGAGTCAACATGTAGGACTATGGTACACTAGAGTCAACATGTAGGCCTATGGAACACTAGAGTCAACATGTAGGACTATGGTACACTAGAGTCAACATGTAGGCCTATGGAACACTAGAGTCAACATGTAGGCTTATGGAACACTAGAGTCAACATGTAGGACTATGGAACACTAGAGTCAACATGTAGGCTTATGGAACACTAGAGTCAACATGTAGGACTATGGAACACTAGAGTCAACATGTAGGCTTATGGAACACTAGAGTCAACATGTAGGACTATGGAACACTAGAGTCAACATGTAGGCTTATGGAACACTAGAGTCAACATGTAGGACTATGGAACACTAGAGTCAACATGTAGGCTTATGGAACACTAGAGTCAACATGTAGGACTATGGAACACTAGAGTCAACACGTAGGACTATGGAACACTAGAGTCAACACGTAGGACTATGGGACACTAGAGTCAACATGTAGGAACGCTAGAGTCAACCTGTATGAATATGGAACACTAGAGTCAACATGTAGAACTATGGAACACAGGATTCAACATGTAGGCCTATTGAACACTAGAGTCAACATGTAGGACTATGGAACACTAGAGTCAACATGTAGGCCTATTGAACACTAGAGTCAACATGTAGGCCTATTGAACACGAGTCAACATGTAGGACTATGAAACACTAGAGTCAACATGTAGGCCTATGGAACACTAGAGTCAACATGTAGGACTATGAAACACTAGAGTCAACATGTTGGACTATGGAACACTAGAGTCAACATGTAGGACTATGAAACACTAGAGTCAACATGTAGGACTATGGAACACTAGAGTCAACATGTAGGACTATGGAACACTAGAGTCAACACGTAGGACTATGGAACACTAGAGTCAACATGTAGGACTATGAAACACTAGAGTCAACATGTTGGACTATGGAACACTAGAGTCAACATGTAAGACTATGAAACACTAGAGTCAACATGTAGGCCTATGGAACAATAGAGTGAACATGTACGAATAGGGGATACTAGAGTCAACATGTTGGACTATAGAACACTGGAGTCAACGTGTAGGACTATGGAACTCTAGAGTCGACATGTAGGCCTATGGAACACTAGAGTCAACATGTAGGACTATGGAACACTAGAGTCAACACGTAGGACTATGGAACACTAGAGTCAACACGTAGGACTATGGGACACTAGAGTCAACATGTAGGAACGCTAGAGTCAACCTGTATGAATATGGAACACTAGAGTCAACATGTAGAACTATGGAACACAGGATTCAACATGTAGGCCTATTGAACACTAGAGTCAACATGTAGGACTATGGAACACTAGAGTCAACATGTAGGCCTATTGAACACTAGAGTCAACATGTAGGCCTATTGAACACGAGTCAACATGTAGGACTATGGAACACTAGAGTCAACATGTAGGCCTATTGAACACGAGTCAACATGTAGGACTATGGAACACTAGAGTCAACATGTAGGCCTATGGAACACTAGAGTCAACATGTAGGCCTATGGAACAATAGAGTGAACATGTACGAATAGGGGATACTAGAGTCAACATGTTGGACTATAGAACACTGGAGTCAACGTGTAGGACTATGGAACTCTAGAGTCGACACTTAGGACTATGTAACACTAGAGTCAACATGTAGGCCTATGGAACACTAGAGTCAACATGTAGGCCTATGGAACACTAGAGTCAACATGTAGGCCTATGGAACACTAGAGTCAACATGTAGGCCTATGGAACACTAGAGTCAACATGTAGGCCTATGGAACACTAGAGTCAAAGCAAATGTGTTGTCTTTAAGACAAAGAGCCAATTTCAAAGCACATTCCACCAACCAGTTTTACAGTATAATTTGTAGATCGAGATTTGACCGTCATCCCTACCTCCAACATGGCCTTGTTTTTGTTAAAAGCGCTTCCACAGTGTCACTTTGAATAATGCAATCTGTTAATTGTTATATAATATATAAAATGGACATGTCTATTTTAATACAGACTAGCTTTTACAGACTTTTAATACAGACATAGGAGAAAAAACAGTTCTTTGTCTGTCCCCATAGGAGGAAAAACAGTTTTTCGGTTGTCCCAATAGGAGAAAAAGCGATTCTTCGTCTGTCCCCATAGGAGAAAAAATTGTTCTTCACTGTCCCCATAGGAGAAAAAACGGTTCTTCGTCTGTCCCCATAGGAGAACCATTTAAATAACTATTTTTGGCTCCAGGTAGAACCCGTTTTTGGCTCCAGATATAACTCTTTTGGGTTCCATGTAGAACCCTCTACATGGAACCCAAAAGGGTTCAAACGGGTTCTAATTTGACACAGGTCTGCTACAGTTTAATAAAGTAATTGATCTCTATACTGACGCTTTGCTTGTTTGATTGCCTCGCGGAGGGAATAGCTACACTGTTTGTATTCGGTCATGTTTTCAGTTGCCTTGCCATGATTAAAAGCAGTGGTTCGCGCTTTCAGTTTTGCGCGAATGCCTCCATCAATCCACGGTTTCTGGTTGGGGAAGGTTTTAATATTCACCGTGGGTACCACATCAAAGATGCACTTGCTAATAAACTCGCTCACCGAATCAGCGTATACATCAATGTTGTTGTCTGATGCTATCCGGAACATATCCCAGTCCACGTGATCGAAGCAATCTTGAAGCGTGGAATCAGATTGGGCAGACCAGCGTTGAACAGACCTGAGCACGGGCGTTTCCTGTTTAGTTTCAGTCTAAAGGCTGGGAGCAACAAAATGGAGTCGTGGTCAGATTTGCCGAAAGGAGGGTGAGGGAGGGCTTGGTATGCGTCGCGGAAATTAGAGTAGCAGCCCGGGTCGCGCATTCAATATGCTAATAAAATTTAAGAAGCCTTGTTTTCAGATTAGCCTTGTTAAAATCCCCAGCTACAATAAATGCAGCCTCAGAATATGTGGTTTCCAGTTTACATAGAGTCTAATGAAGTTCTTTCAGGGCCGTCGAGGTGGCTGCTAAGGAGAGGACAGGAGGATGGTGACGCAGGCCTGAAAACCACGGGTATGTGTATGAGTGTTGTAGGAACAGCTGTTCATTCACAACACAACTGGCTTTCATTAAAGGAGTCTTGTTATTGACGAGAATTACATTTTAGTCATTTATCCAGAACGACTTACAGGAGCAATTACAGTTACAGTGGGAAAAAAAAGTATTTAGTCAGCCACCAATTGTGCAAGTTCTCTCACTTAAAAAGATGAGAGAGGCCTGTAATTTTCATCATAGGTACACTTCAACTATGACAGACAAAATGAGGAAAAAAAATCCAGAAAATCACATTGTAGGATTTTGAATGAATTTATTTGCAAATTATGGTGGAAAATAAGTATTTGGTCACATACAAACAACAAGCAAGATTTCTGGCTCTCACAGACCTGTAACTTCTTCTTTAAGAGGCTCCTCTGTCCTCCACTCGTTACCTGTATTAATGGCACCTGTTTGAACTTGTTATCAGTATAAAAGACACCTGTCCACAACCTCAAACAGTCACACTCCAAACTCCACTATGGCCAAGACCAAAGAGCTGTCAAAGGACACCAGAAACAAAATTGTAGACCTGCACCAGGTTCATCATAGGTACACTTCAACTATGACAGACGAAATGAGAAAAAGAAATCCAGAAAATCACATTGTAGGATTTTTAATTTATTTATTTGGGTCTACAGTCAATCACAGACTACAAAAAGAAAACCAGCCCCGCCGCGGACACCGATGTCTTGCTCCCAGACCAACTAAACAGCTTCTTTGCTCGCTTTGAGGACAATACAGTGCCATTGACACGGTCCGCTACCAAAACCTGTGGGCTCTCAGTGCCATCAGACTGTTAAACAGCCATCACTAACATTGAGTGGCTGCTCCCAACATACAGACTCAATCTCTAGCCACTTTAATAAATAATAATTGGATGTAACAAATGTATCACTAGTCACTTAAACAAAGATATTTATCTGCACAAATTCTTAATCATTCCTTTACACTTGTGTGTATAAAGTAGTTGTTGTGAAATTGTTAGATTACTTGTTAGATATTACTGCATGGTCGGAACTAGAAGCACAAGCATTTCGCTACACTCGCATTAACATCTGCTAACCATGTGTATGTGACCAATACATTTTTATTTTTTTATTTTTTTATTTCGCCTGTTAACCATCTAGCAGACTGATATTAGCTAACTTCCAGGTCAGTTACGTTCCACATCAGTAAGTCCCTGGTTGTGTCTTTGTATTAGCTAACTTCCAAGTCAGTTTCATTCCACATCAGTCAGACCCTGGTTGTGTCATTGTATTAGCTAACTTCCAAGTCAGTTTCATTCCACATCAGTCAGTCCCTGGTTGTGTCATTGTATTAGCTAACTTCCAAGTCAGTTTCATTCCACATCAGTCAGTCCCTGGTTGTGTCATTGTATTAGCTAACTTCCAAGTCAGTTTCATTCCACATCAGTCAGTCCCTGGTTGTGTCATTGTATTGTAACCATCTCTGCTGGCTGGGACAGCTCTCTCCCATTTTAGTACGGAGTTGTCCCCCTCTCTCAGAAGAGAGCACAGCCTCTCTAACCCTAACCATAGCCTTTCTAACCTCAGATCAGAGCACAACCTGTCTACCGTCAGAACAGAGGGACTCTGGTCTGTTAGAAGAACATAGGTTCCCTTGCCAGCCTTCATAGTCAGAGCTGAGCAGCAGAGCAGAGGCCTCAACTCAACATAGAACCCCCCAAGGGTTCTACAGACAGAGCAGTGTAGATCAGAGACCTGGGGCCACCCGTGGGTTCTACAGCAGAGCAGAGACCTTGGGCCACCCGTGGGTTCTACAGCAGAGCAGAGACCTTGGGCCACCCGTGGGTTCTAGAGCAGAGAAGAGACCTGGGGCCACCCATGGGTTCTACTGCAGAGCAGAGACCTTGGGCTAATTGCCATGCAATTAGAGCCTGTGTGTGTGTGTGTGTGTGTGTGTGTGTGTGTGTGTGTGTGTGTGTGTGTGTGTGTGTGTGTGTGTGTGTGTGTGTGTGTGTGTGTGTGTGTGTGTGTGTGTGTGTGTGTGTGTGTGTATATGCTGGGTCATCTGCCCCTCTGAGGGGCTTATTTACTCCCATTCAGACCCCGGAGAGATACACACACATACACACACATGCAGACACACACACACACACACACACACAAGCGCACACTCATACACACACACACACACTCACAAACAAACACACACACACACAAACACTCACACACGCAAACACACACCCCTCTCTCTCTCTCCCTGGAGATTGAATGTGGAAGACACATTTCAGTCAAATGCATTCAGGGAGTTTTTCCTAGCCACCGTGCTTCTACACCTGCATTGCTTGCTGTTTGGGGGGTTTTAGGCTGGGGTTTCTGTACAGCACTTTGTGACATCAGCTGATGTAAGAAGGGCTTTATAAATACATTTAATTGATTGATTGAGTTGTTCAACTGACTAGGTATCCACCTTTCCATTCAGGATTTCATTCTTAACTACTTAGGGAGTGGTGTGGCGCTAGCGCTATTGTCTGGGCCTGAGTGGGAGGCATTTTACTTTGGGCACGCCAGACTGTCCAAAACCGTCACCTCCGGAGCCACTCCTAAGAAGTTCTAAACTGACATAGAATTATTTTAAGAAGGCGGAACATTCAGCTATTTGATTTTGAATTTTAGGACCCCTTCAGGTATATATAGCCCATAGAAATGCATTGAACAAAACATTCATGAATGGCAAAAAACACAGTCATCAAATAAATCATAAGGGATAAGGTTTGGAAGTGTCTGTCCTATATATCTAAGCAATATAAGAAAGCTCAGGAAATATGTTATACATAATTATTATTTTTAATTTTTTTTACACATATTTAACCCTAGATTTTGAAAGATTTTATTTTATTATGTTACTTAGATTGATGCAATAGACTCTAGTTTTTTTTTTAAAAGGGCCTACCATTCAAATCAAATCAAATTGTATTTGTCACATGCGTCGAATACAACAGGTGTAGGTAGACCTTACAGTGAAATGCTGAATACAACAGGTGTAGACCTTACAGTGAAATGCTGAATACAACAGGTGTAGACCTTACAGTGAAATGCTGAATACAACAGGTGTAGACCTTACAGTGAAATGCTGAATACAACAGGTGTAGACCTTACAGTGAAATGCTTACTCACAAGCCCCCTAACCAACAGTGCAGTTTAAAAAAAATACGGATAAGAATAAGAGATAAAAGTAACAAGTAATTAAAGAGCAGCAGTAAAAAATAACAATATATACAAGGGGGGTGCCGGTACAGAGTCAATGTGCGGGGGCACCGGTTAGATGAGGTAATATGTACATGTAGGTAGAGTTATTAAAGTGACTATGCATAGATGACAACAACAGAGAGTAGTGGTGTAAAATCGGTGGGGGGCAATACAAATAGTCTGGGTAGTCATTTGAATATATGTTCAGGAGTCATACGGCTTGGGGGGGTAGAAGCTGTTTAGAAGCCTCTTGGACCTAGACTTGGCGCTCCGGTACCGCTTGCCGTGCGGTAGCAGAGACACACCTTCCTAGTATTGAGTTGCACCCATCCCCAGCTCAGAACATCCTCAATTTGTCGGGGCATGGACTCTACTAGGTGTCGAAAGCTTTCCACAAGGATGCTGGCCCGTGTTGACTCCAAAGCTTCCACAGTTGTGTCAAGATGCCTGGATGTCCTTTGGGTGGTGGGCCATTCTTGATACAGTCCTACCCTGTTCAAAGGCACTGAAATATTTTGTCTTGCTCATTCACCCTATGAATAGCAGGCTTAAAAAATCGTTCTTAAACCTGTCTCCTCCTCTTCATTTACACTGACTGAAGTGGATTTAAGAAGTGACCACAAAAAGGGACCATAGCTTTCACCTGGATTCACCTGATCAGTCTATGGCATGGAAAGAGCACTAAGTGTATATTCATTCTTGTTAATACAACTCAGGGTCTTTATGTATGAGAGAGGGAAACCATGAACTAGTAACTGGCAAAAGCAAATAGTGGAAAACTAGGTAGGAGAGGAGATGAGGGGATGGTGGAAGAGAGGAGAGCAGTGGAGAGGAGGTGGAGTGGGAGGAAAGGTGAGGAAGAGAGGGGAGGAGTGGAGACGTGAAGAGAGGAGAAGAAAAGAAGAGCGGAAGGGTGAGGAGAGGAGAAAAGATGAGAAGAGAGGGGGAGGAGAGGAGAAGAGAGGGGATGAGAAGACAGGAGAAGAGATGAGGGGAGGAGAAGGGGAGAGTGGAGGGAGGAGAGGAGAAGAGAGGAGAGGAGATGAGAAGAGAAGAGAGGAGAGATGAGGGGAGGAGAAGGGAAGAGTGGAGGGAGGAGAGGAGAGGAGAGGAGAGGAGAGGAGAGGAGAGGAGAGGAGAGGAGAGGAGAGGAGAGGAGATGAGAAGAGAAGAGAAGAGAGGAGAGGGTAGGGTAGGGTAGGGTAGGGGAGGGAAGGGGAGGGGGTCTCCAGAGCAACAGCAGCGTGTCCTGACATGGCCTCTGTTTCTCCCCCCCCTCTTTCCCGCCTCTCGCCTGGCGCCCAAGGGAACATAAGGATTACATATATGCATCTGGCAGCACTCCACACCCACATTCCCCAGCAGTCAGATCACCAGAGGCTCGACACATGAATGTGTCCTCTCTCTCTTCTCCCTGCCTCTTTCTCTCTCTCCACCTCCAACAAAAAAAAATCTACGACGAAGTTGGCTCTTTAACAACGGTGGTCAATAGGAAAGAATGTTCGCCTTCCCCTAATTTGTGGGCGTGGTCGAGAGGAATTCCTTCCTATGACGTGAATATCGACCCAGAGCATAAACTTGAAAAAGAAAGGGGACACACTCTTTTCACACCACTTCGATACAGCTACGACCGGAAAGTGATTTTCGTTGGCAGGTTAGGAGAGCCTTTTTCGCTTAACCCTTAATAAAAAAAAAATATATAGTTTACTAAAGTTAACACATCCAAACTACTTTGTGATAAATGATCAAACACATGGAAAAGCCATAGGCTAAACACTGCGAGACAGATCTCATTGGGGTCATATGTTGAAAAACAGAATGTAGCCCATTAAACACAAAAAACAATGTTTCTGGCAGATCTGATGTAGAAAAAGAAAGGAAATGCATATTATTATTGCCTACTTTAACAGGACTTTTCTTTTTCTTTCCAGTAGTTAGCTACACCTCTACATGGTAAAACAATCATTAACTACTGAAAACACTACATTGATTAGACTGTCGTTCAACTACCACCAAGCTACTGCAACATCCAGTTAAATGACTACTGTAGTTCAACTTCTCTACAACACTGCTCCTAACCTGCTACGTTAATTATCCTAACATGCTACGTTAATGCTCCTAACCTGCCACGTTAATTCTCCTAACATGCTACGTTAATGCTCCTAACCTGCTACGTTAATTCTCCTAACATGCTACGTTAATGCTCCTAACCTGCTACGTTAATGCTCCTAACCTGCTACGTTAATTCTCCTAACCTGCTACGTTAATTGTCCTAACATGCTACGTTAATGCTCCTAACTGCTACGTTAATTATCCTAACATGCTACGTTAATGCTCCTAACCTGCTACGTTCATTCTCCTAACTTGCTACGTTAAGGCTACTAACCTGCTATGTTAATTATCCTAACATGCTACGTTAATTCTACTAACCTGCTACGTTAATTCTCCTAACATTCTACGTTAATGCTCCTAACCTGCTACGTTAATTCTCCTAACCTGCTACGTTAATGCTCCTAACCTGCTACGTTAATTCTCCTAACCTGCTACGTTAATTATCCTAACATGCTACGTTAATGCTCCTAACCTGCTACGTTAATTCTCCTAACATGCTACGTTAATGCTCCTAACCTGCTACGTTCATTCTCCTAACATGCTACGTTAAGGCTACTAACCTGCTATGTTAATTATCCTAACATGCTACGTTAATGCTCCTAACCTGCTACATTAATTCTTCTAACATGCTACGTTAAGGCTACTAACCTGCTATGTTAATTATCCTAACATGCTACGTTAATGCTCCTAACCTGCTACATTAATTCTCCTAACATGCTACGTTAATGCTACTAACCTGCTACGTTAATTCTCCTAACATGCTACGTTAATGCTCCTAACCTGCTACGTTAATTCTCCTAACATGGTACGTTAATGCTCCTAACCTGCTACGTTAATTCTCCTAACATGCCACGTTAATTCTCCTAACCTGCTACGTTAATGCTCCTAACCTGCTACGTTAATTCTCCTAACATGCTACGTTAATTCTCCTAACCTGCTACGTTAATGCTCCTAACCTGCTACGTTAATTCTCCTAACATGCTACGTTAATGCTCCTAACCTGCTACGTTAATTCTCCTAACATGCTACGTTAATGCTCCTAACCTGCTACGTTAATGATCCTAACATGCTACGTTAATTCTACTAACCTGCTACGTTAATTCTCCTAACATGCTACGTTAATTCTCCTAACATTCTACGTTAATGCTCCTAACCTGCTACGTTAATTCTCTTAACCTGCTACATTATTTCTCCTAACATGATACATTAATTCTCCTAACCTGCTACATTAATTCTCCTAACCTGCTGCATAAGTTCTCCTAACCTGCTACGCTAATTCTCCTAACCTGCTGCATAAGTTCTAACCTTCTATAGTGTTTCTCGTAAAAATAAGTACTGTATACTGTCTGACACAGGGATGGGCAACTGGCGAGACGGCAAGTCTAGGGTCCAAAAGGCTCCTCAACAGCTTCTACCCCCAAGCCGTAAGACTGCTGAACAATTAATCAAACGGCTACCCGGACTATTCCGACTATTTACATTGACCCCCCCTTTGTTTGTACACTGCATCTACTCGCTGTTTATTATCTATGCATAGTCACTTCGCCCCTAACTATATGAACAAATTACCTTGACTAACCTGTAGCCCCGCACATTGACTCGGTACCGGTACCCCCTGGATATAACCTCCTTATTGTTATTTGTATTGTGCTACTTTTTCCAATTTTTTTACTTTAGTTTATTTTGGTAAATATTTTCTTAACTCTTTCTTGAACTGCATTGTTGGTTAAGGGCTTGTAAGTCAGCATTTCACTGTGAGGTCTACACCTGTTGTATTCAGCATTTCACTGTAAGGTCTACACCTGTTGTATTCAGCATTTCACGGTAAGGTCTACACCCTGTTGTATTCAGCATTTCACTGTACGGTCTACACCTGTTGTATTCAGCATTTCACTGTAAGGTCTACACCCTGTTGTATTCAGCATTTCACTGTAAGGTCTACACTTGTTGTATTCAGCATTTCACGGTAAGGTCTACACTTGTTGTATTCAGCATTTCACTGTAAGGTCTACACTTGTTGTATTCAGCATTTCACGGTAAGGTCTACACTTGTTGTATTCAGCATTTCACGGTAAGGTCTACACCTGTTGTATTCAGCATTTCACGGTAAGGTCTACACTTGTTGTATTCAGCATTTCACGGTAAGGTCTACACCTGTTGTATTCGGAGTATGTGACAAATAAAGTTTGATTTGATTTATAGGCCCACGGATCAATTTATATTTTTTAGGAACTCAGTTGGGGTGTCAACTTACTGTTGAGAGTTAGAATAGTACAATACAATAGGTGTATTGTGGTAGTGCATCAGCAGTCCTTCTCTTGTTATGTCAGTCACTGACAGTCAATCAATTAGCCATGTCAGCTAAAAACGTTTTAATTAGTTTAGCCAGCTATCTAAACTTGTAATAATCATGGTCGAATTGCCGACCGGGGGAACCCCTTTGATTTTGTAAGTCACTCTCACTCAGATATCATATTAAAAACGGCAAAAAACAAATCTCCACCCTATGGCAAAATGTGTTGAATTTAAGGAAATTTGCTGTAAAACTGCAAATGTTTCTTTCTGTGCATTGGCATAATTATAAAAATTGCATGAAATTTGTTGTAAATTTGATGACCGGGTGGCCCCCATCGAATTGCCGACCGAGGGGCCCCCATTGATTTTGTTAGTCACTCTCACTCGTATCATATTAAAAATCATATTCTTCCTAGAGCTAAGCACAGAGCAAAGACAACGCAGGAGTGGCTTCAGGACAAGTCTCTGAATGTCCTTGAGTGGCCCAGCCAGAGCCCGGCTAGGCCACTCGAACATCTCTGGAGAGACCTGAAAATAGTTGCGCAGCGACGCTCCCCATCTAACATGACAGAGTTTGAGAGGATCTGCAGAGAAGAATGGGAGAAACTCCCGAAATATAGGTGTGCCAAGCTTGTTGTGTCATACCCAAGAAGACTCGAGACTGTTATTGCTGCCAAAGGTGCTTCAACAAAATACTGAGTAAAGGGTCTGAATACTTATGTAAATGTGATATTTAAGTTTTTTATTTGTAACAAATTTGCCAAAATGTACAAAAAAACTTTTTTGCTTTGTCATTATGGGGTATTGTGTGTAGATTGATGAGGGGAAAAAACTATTTAATCAATTTTAGAATAAAGCTGGAATGTAATAAAATGTGGAAAAAGTCAAGGGGTCTGAATACTGTATATTGTAATGTCGAGTCAGGAAGCAGGTACAGTTAGTGAGTTTAACAATAATGAACAATACAAAACAAGATAAACAACCAATACTGCCTGAAGAATGATGCTAGGGAGTGCTGGATAATAGGGGGAGTAATCAGGGTAGTGATGGAGACCAGGTGTGCCTCATGATGGGGCCAGGTGTGCGTAATGAGGTTTGCCAGGGGTGCGTAATGAGGGTTGCCAGGTGTGCGTAATGAGGGTTTGCCAGGTGTGCGTAATGAGGGTTGCCAGGACCGGTGGTTAGTAGACCGACGACATAGAGAGGCGGAGAGGGGGAACGGGAGTAGACGTGACAGTGCCCCCCTGACTCGCGGCTCCAGCCACAGGATGACGTTGTCCAGGAGGATTGCCCCGAAGGCGAGGAGCGGGCCGGTCCGGACGGCGAAAGTGGAATTCTCAGATTATGTTGGGATCTAGAATGTCGTCCACCAGAACCCAGCACCACTTCTCTGGACCGTACCCCTCCCAGTCCACCAGATACTGGAGCCGGTAGTCAGTGAGGAGTTATAATCTGTAAGTTACCTTTCTGTAAGGACCTTGAACAGCCCCACAAACCGGGTCCTCCAGAGGGTCAAACTGTACTTCAAATCTATGATACTCCCCCACTTAACATACTGCTTGACTAGTTGGGCCCAAGCTTGCTGTACAACATTAAAACCCATTCAGTCTGTCTACAAACAGGCTCTCAAAGCGCTTAATAGAGAGCCCAATAGCCATCATCACTGTTACATCCTCAGAAAGCATGAGCTCCTGAGTTGGAAAAATCTTGTGCAATACACTGACGCATGTCTTGTATTCAAGATCCTAAATGGCCTGGCTCCTCAGTACTTTTGTTAAACAGAGAACCCAAACATATGGCAGCAGATCCACAAGGTCTGCCATGAGAGGTGACTGTATAGTTCCCTTAAGGAAAAGCACCTTTAGTCAATCTGCTTTCTCTGTGAGAGCTTCCCATGTCTGGAATGCACTGCCATCAGACACACATAACTGCATCGCCTATCACGCTTTCACAAACAATATTAAGACCTGGCTAACGGCCAATCAGATTTGTGAACATAATCCCTTGATGTGTATTGCCGCTTTCCATGTTGTCTGTTGTCTGTAGCTTGTGAGGTGTGGAAACACTTTGTTGCTTTCATGGATTTTGTCTTGTTGCTTTTTGTGCTATGTTGCTCTGTCTGCAAGCTATGTCTTGCTTGTCTTATGTTGCTCACTGCTCATTGATTGTCTGTATTGTAATTGTTTTTAATAATCTGCCCAGGGACTGCGGTTGAAAATTTGCCGGTTGGCTAAAACTGAAACGTTAATTAATGTGCACTGTCCCTGTAAAAAAATTATAATAATGTCACAATCGTCTTAAGAAACGGACCAAGGCGCAGCGTGCATGACTTTCCACATCTTTTCATTCGTAGTGAAACAATAAAGAAAATACTGATCGTAACCATAAGGGTGCTCACAGGCACTCACAAGAAACACAATAACCCACAACACAGGTGGGAAAAAGAACACACTAAGTATGGTCCCCAATTAGAGGTAACGAAAATCAGCTGTCTCTAATTGGGAACCATACAAAACCAAAACATAGAAATATTAACATAGGGGTAGGGGGGTGCTCCCTCTCCTGTTTCCTGATCTCCTTTGTTTTGTTGACATTGAGTGAGAGGTTATTTTCCTGACACCACACTCCGAGGGCCCTCACCTCCTCCCTGTAGGCCGTCTCGGCGTTGTTGGTAATCAAGCCTACCACTGTAGTGTCGTCAGCAAACTTGATGATTGAGTTGGAGGCGTGCTTGACCACGCAGTCATGGGTGAACAGGGAGTACAGGAGAGGGCTGAGAACGCACCCTTGTGGGGCCCCAGTGTTGAGGATCAGCGGGGTGGAGATGTTGTTTCCTACCCTCACCACCTGGGGCCGGCCCGTCAGGAAGTCCAGGACCCAGTAGCACAGGGCTGGCTCGAGACCTAGGGTCTAGAACTTAATGACGAGCTTGGAGGGTACTATGATGTTAAATGCTGAGCTGTAGTCGATGAACAGCATTCTTGCATAGGTATTCCTCTTGTCCAGATGAGTTAGGGCAGTATGCAGTGTGATTGCGATTGCGTCGTCTGTGGACCTATTGGGACGGTAAGAAAATTGGAGTGGGTCCAGGATGTCTGGCAGGATGGAGGTGATATGATCCTTGACTAGTCTCTCAAAGCACTTCATGAGTGCTAGTGAGTGCTACGGGGCGATAGTCATTTAGCTCAGTTACCTTAGCTTTCTTGGGAACAGGAACAATGGTGGCCCTCTTGAAGCATGTGGGAACAGCAGACTGGGATAGGGACTGATTGAATATGTCCGTGAACACACCAGCCAGCTGGTCTGGGCATGCTCTGAGGACACGGCCAGGGATGCCATCTGGGCCGGCAGGCTTGCGAGGGTTAACACATTTAAATGTTTTACTCACGTTGGCTGCGGTGAAAGAGAGCCCGCAGGTTTTGGTAGCGGGCCGTGTCGGTGGCACTGTATTCCTCAAAGCGAGCAAAGAAGTTGTTTAGTTTGTCTGGGAGCAGGACATCGTGGACCGCGACGGGGCTGGTTTTCTTTTTGTAGTCCGTGATTGACTGTAGACCCTGACACATTCCTCTCGTGTCTGAGCCGTTGAATTGTGACTCTACTTTGTCTCTATATTGACGCTTAGCTTGTTTGATTGCCTTGCGGAGGGAATAGCTACACTGTTTGTATTCAGTCATGTTTCCGGTCGCCTTACTCTGGTTAAAAGCAGTGGTTTGCGCTTTCAGTTTCAATCCACGGTTTCTGGTTGGGGAAGGTTTTAATAGTTGCTACGGGTACAACATCACAGATGCACTTGCTAATAAACTCGCTCACCGAATCAGCGTATACATCAATGTTGTTGTCTGATGCTATCCGGAACATATCCCAGTCCAAGTGCTCGAAGCAATCTTGCAGCGTGGAATCAGATTGGTCAGACCAGCGTTGAACAGACCTGAGCACGGGCGTTTCCTGTTTTAGTTTCTGTCTGTAGGCTGGGAGCAACAAAATGGAGTCATGGTCAGACTTGCCGAATGGAGGGCGGAGAATAGCCTTATATGCATCACGGAAATTAGAATAACAATGATCCAGGATTTTACAAGCCCATTCGATATGCTGATAAAATTTAGGGAGCCTTGTTTTCAGATTAGCCTTATTAAAGTCCCCAGCCACAATAAATGCAGCCTCAGGATATGTGGTTTCCAGTTTACATAGAGTCCAATGGATTTCTTTCAGTGCCGTCAATGTGTCAGCTTGAGGGGGGATATACACGGCTGTGATTATAATCGAGGAGAATTCTCTTGGTAGATAATGCGGTCGGCATTTGATTGTAAGGAATTCTATTTCAGGTGAACAAAAGGACTTGAGTTCCTGTATGTTGTTATGATCACACCACGACTCATTAATCATAAGACACACACCCCCGCCCTTCTTCTTACCAGATAGATGTTTGTTTCTGTCGGTGCGATGCGTGGAGAAACCATGTGGCTGTACCGACTCAGATAACGTGTCCTGAGTGAGCCATGTTTCCGTGAAGCAAAGAACGTTGCAGTCACGGATGTCTCTCT
The DNA here is from genome assembly GCA_030435695.1 of Brachymystax lenok tsinlingensis. NCBI lineage: Eukaryota > Metazoa > Chordata > Actinopteri > Salmoniformes > Salmonidae > Brachymystax > Brachymystax lenok. The sequence continues at coordinate 41,777,248 of CM059794.1, read as the reverse complement.
GGAAGGCAACTCTTGCTCGTATTTCGTCTACCTTGTTGTCCAGAGACTTGACATTGGCAAGTAGAATACTCGGGAGAGGTGCGCGATGTGCCCGTCTACGGAGCCTGACCAGAAGACCGCCGCATTTCCCCCTTCTCCTGCGCCGCTGTTGTTTTGAGTCGCCGGCTGGGATCCAGTCTATTGTCCTGGTTGGTGGATCAAACAGAGGATCCGCTTCGGGAAAGTCGTATTCCTGGTCGTAATGTTGGTAAGTTGACTTTGCTCTTATATCCAATAGTTCCTCTCGGTTGTATGTAATAAAACTTAAGATTTCCTGGGGTAACAATGTAAGAAATAATACATAAAAAAATGAAATACTCCATAGCTTCCTAAGAACGTGAAGCGAGGCGGCCATCTCTGTCGGCGCCGGAAGTCAACGAGCTGTTATAAGGTGGTATAAGTAAATATAGAGCTGTTATAAGGTGGTATAAGTCAATATAGAACTGTTATAAGGTGGTATAAGTCAATATAGAACTGTTATAAGGTGATATAAGTCAATATAGAACTGTTATAAGGTGGTATAAGTCAATATAGAACTGTTATAAGGTGCTATAAGTCAATATAGAACTGTTATAAGGTGGTATAAGTCAATATAGAGCAGTTATAAGGTGGTATAAGTCAATATAGAACTGTTATAAGGTGGTATAAGTCAATATAGAGCTGTTATAAGGTGGTATAAGTCAATATAGAGCTGTTATAAGGTGGTATAAGTCAATATAGGACTGTTATAAGGTGGTATAAGTCAATATAGAACTGTTATAAGGTGGTATAAGTCAATATAGAGCTGTTATAAGGTGGTATAAGTCAATATAGAGCTGTTATAAGGTGGTATAAGTCAATATAGAACTGTTATAAGGTGGTATAAGTCAATATAGAACTGTTATAAGGTGGTATAAGTCAATATATAACTGTTATAAGGTGGTATAAGTAAATATAGAGCTGTTATAAGGTGGTATAAGTCAATATATAACTGTTATAAGGTGGTATAAGTCAATATATAACTGTTATAAGGTGGTATAAGTAAATATAGAGCTGTTATAAGGTGGTATAAGTCAATATAGAGCAGTTAGAAGGTGGTATATGTCAAAATAGAGCTGTTTTAAGGTGGTATAAGTCAACATAGAGCTGTTATAAGGTGGTATAAGTCAATATAGAGCTGTTATAAGGTGGTATGTCAACATAGAGCTGTTATAATGTGGTATAAGTCAATATAGAGCTGTTACAAGGTGGTATAAGTCAATATAGAGCTGTTATAAGGTGGTATAAGTCAGTATAGAGCTTTTATAAGGTGGTATACGTCAGTACAGAGCTGTTATAATGTGGTATAAGTCAATATAGAGCTGTTATAAGGCGGTATAAGTCAATATAGAACTGTTACAAGGTGGTATAAGTCAATGAGGAGAATCTGACCTTCAAAGAAGACACTTATTCAACAAAGACGTACATTTATTTATGTTTTAATACATTAAAGTTGCACAGGTTATATATTCTTTTTTGATTGCAAATTACACAGCACACATCCAATTTATTCCTGTACATAAGTTAAGAAATGTAACAGTTCATTTTTTAAAATATGTAATATTTTTTCTTTCTTCCTCTGTTCACGAGGAGCACTTGTTATTTATAAAATGTAAAAGTAAATAGCTTTCTATTCTTTAAATTATATAAATTGGTCCAAAATCCACCATCTAAGCAGGGATTGTCCCAGAAGGCTTCTTATTCTTAGCTTTTCACAAGAGGTTTATAGATATGTCATATATTTTCACTTAATAAGCTTTCCTACAAACCGCAGCTAAATACAAGAATAACAGTGTCAGTTTACAAAAAGCTTGGCAATATCATCTATTTTCTAAATATACTTCATTTTTTTTCTCATATAACTGATTAGAACATATAATCATTCTAACAACATAATATACCGTAATAATTCACAGCTCTATGATACAATAAAACAAATGTCTGTCTTCGGGCCAAATAAAGTGACAATAAAGATAATAGAATAGCGACACAAATCGAAATCAAGGGATAAAATGCATAGATTGGATCATTAGGTTGAATCGTTAGGTTGAATCATTGGGTTGAATCATTAGGTTGGAGCATTAGGTTGGATCATTAGGTTGGATCATTGGGTTGAATCCTTAGGTTGAATCATTAGGTTGAATCATTGGGTTGAATCATTGGGTTGGATCATTAGTAAATGTTTTCATTAAAATAAATAATTTACAGTTCTTAGTAAAGATCACAATTGTGATACGTTTTGATTGAATTCTTTGACATTGGCAAATCTTTTGATATCTATGATTTGTATCTATCTAAAATCCTGAAATGAGTGACCGGCACAAACATACATAATATATCAATATATCAATATAACTCTGTACACATCACTTGAAATAACGGATAAATATATTATCTCAACTTCAAAAGGCAAAACTTGGCTGTAGTATATGTTTGGGTGAGCAACGTATATGCAACGTATAGGCAGCTTATAGTCAACGTATAGGCAATGTATATGCAATGTATATGCAATGTATATGCACCGTATTGGCAAACGTAAAGGCAACAACCTCTGGCACTAATGTCTTCCAGCAGCTTCTGTTACGCCCCTCTGTGTGTTCACATCTCAAATGGCACTCTATACCCTATATAGTTCACTACTTCTAAGGCTCTGGTCAAACGCATTACATAGGGAATAGGCTGCCGTTTGGGAAACACAAATGTCAGTCCCATTCTCAACATCTCTCTTACATCTCTCTGGCGTCCCTAACTCTCTGTGTGGTTCTATGGTAAATCACGACAATAAACGTTAATATTTAATAGTTGAATATCAGTTTCCGTTTCATACCAACAAATACCTACTCGACTCCACTACCACATGACCAATGCTCTTTACTCTCGACCAATAACCAGACAACATTGGCTGTCTCCAAGTGTCAAACTTCTAAACGAGCTACAAGAAAACGGAGTCACCTGTTGCATGTTGTAGTCACTGATAATGCTTTGACGGATAATGCTTGGCTTTGTATTGACACGTTGAAAGCAACACGTGACATAACCTGCGTTTTAGTTTGTACAAAGCTCAGATATTGGACCAGGTCTGGATGAGCCAGACGAGGGACTGAGATTGCGATTACACTGATCAGCTCACATTGAATCCAGGCTCAGGCTTTCTGGTAGTTACGGAGGCTTCTGACTGAGTGAACAAACCAAAGAACACAAAAAACAACAAACTCAGATGTGTGTGTGTGTGTGTGTGTGCGTGTATGTATGTGTGTGTGTATGTGTGTGTGTATGTATGTATGTGTGTGAGTATGTGTGTATGTGTATGTGTGTGAGTATGTATGTGTGTGAGTATGTGTGTATGTGTGTATGTATGTATGTGTGTGAGTATGTGTGTATGTATGTATGTATGTATGTATGTATGTATGTGTGTGTGTGTGTGTGTGTGTGTGTGTGTGTGTGTGTGTGTGTGTGTGTGTGTGTGTGTGTGTGTGTGTGTGTGTGTGTGTGTGTGTGTGTGTGTGTGCATATACAGTACTAGTCAAAAGTTTGGACACACTTACTCATTCCAGGGTTGTTCTTTATGTGTTCTTATTTTTTTTTTTAACTATTTTCTACATTGTAGAATAATAGTGAAGACAAAACTATGAAATAACACATATGGAATCATGTAGTAACCAAAAAAGTGTTAAACACATCTAAATGTATTTTATATTTGAGATTATTCGAAGTAGCCACCCTTTGCCTTGATGACAGCTTTCCACACTCTTGGCATCCTCTTGGCATTTCCTTCACTCTGCGGTCCAACTCTTCCCAAACCATCTCAATTGGGTTGAGGTCGGGTGATTGTGGACGCCAGATCATCTGATGCAGCACTCCATCACTCTCCTTCTTGGTCAAATAGCCATTACACAGCCTGGAGGTGTGTTGGGTCATTGTCCTGTTGAAAAACAAATGATAGTCCCACTAAGCGCAAGCCAGATGGGATGGCGTATCGCTGCAGAATGCTGTGGTGGATGCGCTCGTCCATATATTTGTATGTACATATTCTTATTCCATCCCTTTAGATTTGTGTGTATTAGGTAGTTGTTGGGGAATTGTTAGATTACTTGTTACATATTACTGCACTGTCGGAACTAGAAGCACAAGCATTTCGCTACACTCGCATTAACATCTGCTAACCATGTGTATGTGACCAATAACATTTGATTTGATTTGGTAGCCATGCTGGTTAAGTGTGCCTTGAATTCGAAATAAATCACAGACAGTGTCACCAGCATCACACCTCCTCCTCCATGCTTCACGGTGGGAACCACACATGCGGAGATCATCCGTTCAACCTACTCTATGTCTCACAAAGACACGGTGGTTGAACCAAATATCTCAAATTTGGACTCATCAGACCAAAGGACAGATTTCCACCGGTCTAATGTCCATTGCTCGTGTTTCTTGGCCCAAGCAAGTCTCTTCTTATTATTGGTGTCCTTTAGTAGTGGTTTCTTTGCAGCAATTCGACCACGAAGGCCTGGTTCACACAGTCTCCTCTGAACAGTTGATGTTGAAATGTGTCTGTTACTCGAACTCTGAGAAGCATTTATTTGGGCTGCAATTTCTGAGGCTGGTAACTCTAATGAACTTATCCTCTGCAGCAGAGGTAACTCTGGGTCTTCCATTCCTGTGGCGGTCCTCATGAGAGCCAGTTTCATCATAGCGCCTGATGGTTTTTGCGACCTTCGTGTCTTAAAGTAATGATGGACTGTTGTTTCTCTTTGCTTATTTGAGCTGTTCTTGACATAATATGGACTTGGTCTTTTACCAAATAGGGATATCTTCTGTATACCACCCCTACCTTGTCACAACACAACTGATTGGCTCAAACACATTAAGGAAAGAAATTCCACAAATTCACGTTTAACATGTCACACCTGTTAATTGAAATGCATTCCAAGTGACTACCTCATGAAGCTGGTTGAGAGAATGCCACGAGTGTGCAAAGCTGTGATCAAGGCAAAGGGTGGCTACTTTGAATAATCTCAAATATAAAATATATTTTGATTTGTTTAACACTTGTTTTTGGTTACTACATGATTCCATATGTGTCATTTCATAGTTTTGATGTCTTCACTATTATTCTACAATGTAGAAAATAGTAAAAATAAAGAAAAAGTAGATGTGTTCAAACTTTTGACTGGTACCTTATATACTGTATATATATATATACTGTATTTATATATATTGCATTTATTTACATTAAGAAATAGAATTAAAACAAACGACAGAACCTTGTCTGTGGACAGACTGAATGAGAAGCACCCTCATGAGAGAGAAGAGACATCCGATCTCCATCCCACTTTGTGTTTGAAGTGAAACTATGACTACATTCCAAAATGGAACCCTTTTCCTTATATAGTGCACTACTACTTTACGGGGGAGGTGTCAAAAGTAGTGCACTATATAGGGAATAGTGTGCAAATTCAGATACAACTTATATCACGTCCAGTTTTGTTTTTTCCGATTCACAACACGTTATTTCTCCTGATTTACAAGTCAACTCTGTACTGTACAGGACGTCACATGATACACAACTACACAATGACATAGTCCACATAATGACATGATACACAACTAAACGATGACATAGTCCACATCTAATGACATGATGCACGACTACACAATGACATAGTCCACATCTAATGACATACGACTACACAATGACATAATCCACATAATGACATGATGCACGACTACACAATGACATAATCCACATCTAATGACAGAACATACTGTACAATGAACCAGGCAACAAGAACACTAGCCCTGATATGGCTGTATAAACTCCAGTATAACCTGGTATTATTATGGTATCTTATGGCATTAGGTGTATACTCTACGCCATAACAATGCAGGCTACAGCCATATCAGGGCTACAAGAAAAGGTGTTTGGATGTAACAAAGTCCAGGAATCCCTAGCTCGAGAGTCCTAAGCACCCAACAGCACACACTGCCTGAGGGCAAAGATGGTTGAAATGACATCAATCCAACCAGAAATCTGGTTTGTAACGTTGTCATTGCAACCAGGTTTGTGCAAGCTGGATGTACAGTTCATAACTTTCAACCAACCCCCTTCCTCTCCCTATCAAATATCACATTACATCTATCTTTCCTCTATCTTCCCTCTATCTTCCCTCTATCTTATCTGTATCTTCCCTCTATCTTATCTGTATCTTCCCTCTATCTTATCTGTATCTTCCCTCTATCTTTCCTCTATCTTCCCTCTATCTCCCCTCTATCTTATCTGTATCTTCCCTCTATCTTATCTGTATCTTCCCTCTATCTTATCTGTATCTTCCCTCTATCTTCCCTCTATCTTATCTGTATCTTCCCTCTATCTTATCTGTATCTTTCCTCTATCTTCCCTCTATCTCCCCTCTATCTTATCTGTATCTTCCCTCTATCTTATCTGTATCTTCCCTCTATCTTATCTGTATCTTCCCTCTATCTTATCTGTATCTTCCCTCTATCTTCCCTCTATCTTATCTGTATCTTCCCTCTATCTTATCTGTATCTTTCCTCTATCTTATCTGTATCTTCCCTCTATCTTTCCTCTATCTTATCTGTATCTTCCCTCTATCTTCCCTCTATCTTATCTGTATCTTCCCTCTATCTTCCATCTATCTTCCCTCTATCTTCCCTCTATCTTCCCTCTATCTTATCTGTATCTTCCCTCTATCTTCTCTCTATCTTATCTGTATCTTCCCTCTATCTTCCCTCTATCTTACCTGTATCTTCCCTCTATCTTATCTGTATCTTTCCTCTATCTTCCCTCTATCTTATCTGTATCTTCCCTCTATCTTCCATCTATCTTATCTGTCTCTTCCCTCTATCTTCCCTCTATCTTATCTGTATCTTCCCTCTATCTTCTCTGTATCTTCCCTCTATCTTATCTCTATCTTCCTTCTACCTTCTCTCTCATGCAGTCCCAATCATTTAGCTGTGCAATCTTAGACACAAAGGCACACTGATGTCAGGTTAAGGCTTGCGTCTCAAATGGCACCCCATTCCCTATTTAGAGCCTTATGGGCCCTAGTCTAAAGTAGTACACTATATATAGGGTCTAAAGTAGTACACTATATAGGGTCTTAAGTAGTACACTATATAGGGTCTAAAGTAGTACACTATATAGGGTCTTAAGTAGTACACTATATAGGGAATAGGGTTCAATTTGGTGCCGCAGGTCACTGATGTTCAGCCTGATGTGTGTGTGTGTGTGTGTGTGTGTTCGGCATGTTCAGTGAACGCTGGTCTGTCATCCAAGGCTTCAGTCAGAACAAGGTTCTGCATGATGATGTCATTACGTGGGTACTGATAGCAAAGTACTTTGCTGTAAGTGAGATATAGTTGGCACTTGAACAGAACAGAGAAAGCACACAGTCACAGCTGTACTACCCTGCAACAACGGAGAGAAAGACCGTTTCAGTTTGGCTTCAACGACGGTCTGGCACTTCTCTTTGTATTTACACAGAGAGGTTACATCAGGGGGAACAGTCGTGTCTGTCTGACTGTCTGACTGTCTGTCTGACTGACTGACTGTCTGACTGTCTGTCTGACTGTCTGACTGTCTGACTGCTGGGACCAGAAGTTACATCAGAGGGAGAAAGAGACAGGAACCGTCGTGTCTGTCTGACTGTCTGTCTGTCTGTCTGTCTGTCTGTCTGTCTGACTGTCTGACTGTCTGACTGCTGGGACTAGAAGTTATATCAGAGGGAGAAAGAGTTTTCATCTAAAGCAGATCAGAAGTTATCTTCTTTATATGAACTAAAAGGTCCTTATTGGTAGAGGATGGTTGGTGAGTCACAGTCCTGTCTGTCTGACTGACTGTCTGTCTGACTGTCAAGTCTTTTGTGACCATAATATCTGTGATGATGATGATGAAGATGATGCATGTCACTGACTAGAGCACCGTTAGAAGGACGGAGGGAGAGGGTGAGGAGGTTTGCTCTGCCAGTTCGATTCCATGGTGATTCTGAGATGCTTTGAGTGTTTATGATCCTGTAATAAAAAGCAATATGAAGAAGAAGTCAGCTGGTAGACCAGACGGAAGGAAAGATGGTAAGAGAGGATCCTCTGTGTGTGAGAGAGTCCATCCTCTATTCAAACACACCGCTGTGCGTGTGTGTGTGTTAGAGAGAGTGTGTGCGATCGTTTGTCTGTTCTCTACCCAGACACCCAGCAGTGTGTGTCCGTCATTCCACGTGTGCCTTGTGTCCTTCCATCGTGTATGTGTGTAAGAGAGTGCATGTCCATCCGTCCTCTACCCCGACACCCAGCCATGCGTGGTCGTCTTGACCCCATGGGTCGTGAACCCCTGTGAGGTCACCATGGGTTCAAAGTTGAAGTCCAGCGAGTCTCCGTCCATCAGGGTGTCATGAAGGATGGATTCCATATCACACTCGAACCTCTCAATGGACATGTCGTCCAGATCGCTGGGCAGTTTCTCCAGGTGGTGGTGGTGGTGGTGGGCGGGGGGTAGACCCAGGCCGGGACGCCCGTATCCGTTAGTGTTGAGGGGGCAGAACCCACCGGGTATCCCCCCTGGTCCTACATGGGTAGAGAGACCGTAGGGAACCTGCATGGGGTTCTTAACCCCTAGGCGGGTTCCATTACCCCCTCCCCCACTGTGGCTCAAACTGCTCAGGGACATCAGGGTGCAGCCGTTCATGGGCGAGACAGAAGTGGGTGGGGTTTGGTTGTGGGGGTGAGGGTGGGTTTGGGGATGAGGGAGGCCGTGGGGGTGAGAGTGTGGGTGGGGGTGAAGACTTCCCTCTCTTCCTCCTCCTCCTCCTCCGTGCTGAGAGGCATTATAGGAAGGTAGTATGCTGCTTCGTCCTCCACTAGACTGGGAGACCACCGTGTCGACCGAGGGCATCATGTCCCCATGGGGGTCAGAGTCTGAGGTCAGGAGCTCCTTGAGGAGGCCAGCAGGACAGTTATACTGACCCAGAGACGAGGGGCTGAAGCTGGACTTGCTATCCCCCAGGGTTTGCATGGGGTTGGGGGACATGGGGGAGAGAGCATTCATCCTGGCCTGGCTGTATAGACATTTGCGGTAGTCCTGCTGCTGGGGTTGTTGCTGGGGGGCCATGGAGGGAGAGGAGTAGGAAGGGTAGCCCACCCCTACCCCGGGGCTGGCCTGCATCAGGGGGGAAGGGGAGTTCTGGGATGACCCCTGCCCCACACCCCCTCCTCCTCCCACCTGGCTGTTCTTGGGAGAGAGGAGGTTCAGGTTATCCAGAAGGTTCTCCATAACGTTCTCTGAGCTGTGGTGGTGGAGGTGGTGGTGGCCTAGGGAACCGGAAGATAAGAATATGGACAACAGCCTTTGAGGACATGGAATAAAGAGATAAAGATCATCAGCATTTTGTCTCTCAGACTTGCCACAAACACTACTACTGATCTAAACCATGCCATAAACATTTCCAGACTAGCACTAGCACTAGCACTAGCACTAACACTAGCACTAGCACTAACCCTAGCACTAGCACTAGCACTAGCACTAGCACTAACCCTAACACTAGCACTAACACTAACACTAGCACCAGCACCAGCACTAACCCCAACACTAGCACCAGCACCAGCACCAACCCCAACACCAGCACTAGCACTCAACCCCAGCACTAGCACCAGCACCAGCACCAGCACTAACCCCAGCACCAGCACCAGCACCAACCCCAGCACCAACACCAACACCAACACCAACACCAGCACCAACACTAGCACTAACACTAGCACCAACACCAGCACCAGCACCAGCACCAGCACCAACCCCAACACCAGCACCAGCACTAACCCCAACACTCAGCACCAGCACCAACCCCAGCACCAGCACCAACACTAACCCCAGCACCAGCACCAGCACCAACACTAGCACTAACCCCAACACCAGCACCAGCACCAACACCAGCACTAACCCCAACACCAGCACTAGCACCAACACCAGCACCAGAACCAGCACTAACCCTAAAACCAGCACCAGCACTAGCACTAACCCCAACACCAGCACCAGCACCAACAACAGCACTAACCCCAACACCAGCACCAGCACCAGCACCAACACTAACCCAACACCAGCACCAGCACCAACCCCAGCACCAGCACCAGCACTAACCCCAGCACCAGCACCAGCACCAGCACCAGCACCAACCCCAACCCCAGCACCAACACCAGCACTAGCACCAACACCAGCACCAGCACCAGCACCAACCCCAGCACCAGCACCAACACTAACACTCAACACCAGCACCAGCACCAACCCCAGCACCAGCACCAACCCCAACACTAACCCCAACACCAGCACCAACACCAGCACCAGCACCAGCCCCAACCCCAGCACCAGCACCAGCACCAGCACCAACCCCAACACTAACCCCAACACCAGCACCAGCACCAGCACTAACCCCAACCCTAACCCTAGCACCAGCACCAGCACCAGCACCAACCCCAGCACCAGCACCAGCACTAACCCCAACCCTAGCACCAGCACCAGCACCAGCACTAACCCCAACACCAGCACCAGCACCAACACCAACACCAGCACCAGCACCAACCCCAGCACTAGCACCAACACCAGCACCAGCACCAACACTAGCACCAACCCCAGCACTAGCACCAACACTCAGCACCAGCACCAGCACCAACACCAGCACCAGCACCAACACCAGCACCAGCACCAACACCAGCACCAACCCCAGCACCAGCACCAACACTAGCACCAACACCAGCACTAGCACCAACACCAGCACCAGCACCAGCACCAACCCCAACACCAGCACCAACCCCAGCACTAACACCAACACCAGCACCAGCACCAGCACCAACCCCAACACCAACCCCAACACTAGCACCAACACCAGCACCAGCACCAGCACCAACACTAGCACCAACACCAGCACCAGCACTAGCACCAACCCCAGCACCAGTACCAGCACCAACACCAGCACCAGCACCAACACCAGCACTAACCCCAGCACCAGCACCAGCACCAGCACCAACACCAGCACCAGCACCAGCACCAGCACTAACCCCAGCACCAGCACCAGCACCAACCCTAACACCAACACCAGCACCAGCACCAGCACCAACACCAACACCAACACCAGCACTAACCCTAACACTAGCACTAGCACTAGCACTAACACTATCACTAGCACTAACACTAGCACTAGAACTAACAATAGCACTAGCACTAACCCTAGCACTAGCACTATCACTATCACTAACACTAGCACGAACACTAGCACTATCACTAGCACTAACAATAGCACTAGCACTAAAACTAGAACTAACAATAGCACTAACACTAGCACTAGAACTAACACTAACAATAGCACTAGTACTAGCACTAGCACTAAAACTAGCACTAACACTAGGAACGGCAGGTAGCCTAGTGGCAGGTAGCCTAGTGGTTGGACTTGTAACCGGAGGGTTGCAAGTTCGAATCCCCGAGCTGACAAGGTAAAAATCTGTCGTACTGTTCCCCGGGCGCCAAAGACGTGGATGTCGATTAAGGCAGCCCCCCGCACCTCTCTGATTCAGAGGGATTGGGTTAAATGCGGAAGACACATTTCAGTTGAAGGCATTCGGTTGTACAACTGACTAATAATGATGACTTTGACTTTAACACTAGCACTATCAAGCACACACATGTTCTTAAAGGAATGTCCTTATGTAGTTTCTATCTGGTTTACTGACCTAGAGAACTCGCCATTTCTGACAGGCTGGGCAATGTGCTTGCCATCTTGGCCCCAGAGGATCCTGGGTAGCCCATGTGCACGTCCCCGTCTCCGAGGTCGTCCTCGGGCATGAAAGGCGAGAGGCGTCCACTGAGCGTGCTGGCGTTGGAGGAGGTGCGCGGCCGGAAACCGCTCCAAGCATCAAAGTCATCATTGCTGTGGGAATTGGGGCTGCCGGGCCACTTGGAGTAGGCGCCTCCCCCTGGGTTGTCTGTTCCCCCATCAGGAACACCCTGGAGAGACAACTGGAAGAGAGAGAGAGGACAGGAGAGGAGTGAGGAAAGGAGAGAGGGGACAGGAGAGGAGTGAGGAAAGGAGAGAGTAGTGAGGAAAGGAGAGAGGGGACAGGAGAGAAGTGAGGACAGGAGAGGAGTGAGGAAAGGAGAGAGGGGACAGGAGAGGAATGAGGAAAGGAGAGAGGGGACAGGAGAGGAGTGAGGAAAGGAGAGAGGGGACAGGAGAGGAGTGAGGAAAGGAGAGAGGGGACAGGAGAGGAGTGAGGAAAGGAGAGAGGGGACAGGAGAGGAATGAGGAAAGGAGAGAGGGGACAGGAGAGGAGTGAGGAAAGGAGAGAGGGGACAGGAGAGGAGTGAGGAAAGGAGAGAGGGGACAGGAGAGGAGTGAGGAAAGGAGAGAGGGGAGAGATAGGAGAGGAGAGAGAGAGGGGAAAGAGGAGAGGAGATGAGAGAGGATAACAGAGATTTAGGATATATCTACAGTTGAAGTCTGAAGTTTACATACACCTTAGCCAAATACATTTAAACTCAGCTTTTCACAATTCCTGACATTTAATCCTAGTAAAAATTCCTCGTCTTAGGTCAGTTAGGGTCACAAACTTAATTTTAAGTATGTGAAATGTCAGAATAATAGTAGAGAGAATTATTTATTTCAGCTTTTATTTCTTTCATCACATTCCCAGTGGGTCAGAAGTTTACATACACTCAATTAGTATTTGGTAGCATTGCCTTTAAATTGTTTAACTTGGGTCAAACGTTTCAGGTAGCCTTCCACAAGCTTCCCACATTAAGTTGGTTGAATTTTGGCCCATTCCTCCTGACAGAGCTGGTGTAACGGAGTCAGGTTTGTAGGCCTCCTTGCTCGCACACGCTTTTTCAGTTCTGCCCACAAATGTTCTATAGGATTGAGGTCAGGGCTTTGTGATGGCCACTCCAATACCTTGACTTTGTTGTCCTTAAGCCATTTTGACACAACTTTGGAAGTATGCTTGGGGTCATTGTTCATTTGGAAGACCCATTTGCGACCAATCTTTAACTTCCTGACTGATGTCTTGAGATGTTGCTTCAATATATCCACAAAATGTTCCATCCTCACAATACCATCTATTTTGCGAAGTGCACCAGCGCCTCCTGTAGCAAATCACCTCCACAAGATGATGCTGCCACCCCCGTGCTTCACGGTTGGGATGGTGTTCTTCGGCTTGCAAGCCTCCCCCTTTTTCCTTCAAACATAACGATGGTCATTATGGCCAAACAGTTCTATTTTTTTTCATCAGACCAGAGGACATTTCTCCAAAAAGTACAATCTTTGTCCCCATGTGCAGTTGCAAACCGTAGTCTGGCTTTTTAATGGCGGTTTTGGAGCACTGGCTTCTTCCTTGCTGAGTGGCCTTTCAGGTTGATATAGGACTAATTTTACTGTGGATATAGATACTTTTGTACCAGTTTCCTCCATCATCTACACCACCCGATGTCACAGGAAGGCCAAAAAGATCATCAAGGACAACAACCACCCGAGCCACTGCCTGTTCACCCCTCTATCATCCAGAAGGCGAGGTCAGTACAGGTGCATCAAAGCTGGGACCGAGAGACTGAAAAACAGGTTCTACCTCAAGGCCATCAGACTGTTAAACAGCCATCACTAACATTGAGTGGCTGCTGCCAACATACCGACTTACATCTCTGGCCACTTTAAACATAGGAATTGGATGTAACAATGTATCACTAGCCACTTTAAACAATTTTGTATATAATGTTTACGCATCCGACATAGTCATATCAAATGTATACACTGTACTCTAAACCATCTACTGAATCTTGCCAATGCCGTTCGGCCATCGACCCAAATCTCTAGCCACTTTAATAATTATAATTGGATGAAATAATGTATCACTAGCCACTTTAAACAATGCCATTTATATAATGGTTACATATCCTACATTACTCATCTCATATATATATGTGTATATACTGTACTCCATACCATCTACTGCATCTTGCCTATGCCGGTCAGCCATCGCTCATCCATATATTTATATGTACATACTCGTATTCATTCCTTTACTCTTGTGTGTATAAGGTAGTTGTTGTGAATTTGTTAGATTACTTGTTAGATACTACTGCATGGTCGGAACTAGAAGCACAAGCATTTCGCTACACTCGCATTAACATCTGCTAACCATGTCTATGTGACAAATACAATTTGATTTGATTTGATATATATATAGATACTGTATAGATACTGTATAGATATAGATACTGTATATATATAGATACTGTATAGATACTGTATAGATATAGATACTGTATAGATATAGATACTGTAAAGTTACAGTATAAATAAAGATACTGTATAGAAACTGTATTGATATAGATACAGTATATATATATATAGATACTGTATAGATACTGTATATATATAGATACTATAGAGATACTGTATAGATATAGATACTGTATAGATATAGATACTGTATAGACACTGTATAGATATAGATACTGTATAGATATAGATACTGTATAGATACTGTATATATATAGATACTGTATAGATATAGATACTATAGAGATACTGTATAGATATAGATACTGTATAGATACTGTATATATATAGATACTGTATATATATAGATACTGTATATATATAGATACTGTATAGATACTGTATAGATATAGATACTGTATAGATACTGTATAGATATAGATACTGTATAGATACTGTATAGATATAGATACTGTATAGATACGGTATAGATATAGATACTGTATAGATACTGTATAGATATAGATACTGTATATAAACTGTATAGATATAGATACTGTATATAAACTGTATAGATATAGATAATATATAGATACTGTATGGATATAGATACTGTAAAGATACTGTATAAATAAATATACTGTATAGAAACTGTATAGATATAGATACAGTATATATAGATACTGTATAGACACTGTATAGATACAGTATAGATATAGATCCTGTATAGGCACTGTATAGATACTGTATAGATACTGTATAGATATAGATACTGTATATATATAGATACTGTATAGATACTGTATAGATATAGATACTGTATAGATATAGATACTGTAAAGTTACAGTATAAATAAAGATACTGTATAGAAACTGTATTGATATAGATACAGTATATATATAGATACTGTCTAGATACTGTATATATATAGATACTATAGAGATACTGTATAGATATAGATACTGTATAGATATAGATACTGTATAGACACTGTATAGATATAGATACTGTATAGATATAGATACTGTATAGATACTGTATATATATAGATACTGTATAGATATAGATACTATAGAGATACTGTATAGATATAGATACTGTATAGATACTGTATATATATAGATACTGTATATATATAGATACTGTATATATATAGATACTGTATAGATACTGTATAGATATAGATACTGTATAGATACTGTATAGATATAGATACTGTATAGATACTGTATAGATATAGATACTGTATAGATACGGTATAGATATAGATACTGTATAGATATAGATACTGTATATAAACTGTATAGATATAGATACTGTATATAAACTGTATAGATATAGATAATATATAGATACTGTATGGATATAGATACTGTAAAGATACTGTATAAATAAATATACTGTATAGAAACTGTATAGATATAGATACAGTATATATAGATACTGTATAGACACTGTATAGATACAGTATAGATATAGATCCTGTATAGGCACTGTATAGATACTGTATAGATACTGTATAGAAATAGATACTGTATAGATACTGTATAGATATAGATACTGTATAGATACTGCATAGATATAGATACTGTATATAAACTGTATAGATATAGATACTGTATAGATACTGTATATATATAGATACTGTATAGATACGGTATAGATATAGATACTGTATAGAAACTGTATAGATATAGATCCTGTATAGGCACTGTATAGATACTGTATAGATATAGATACTGTATATATATAGATACTGTATAGATATAGATACTGTATAGATACTGTATATATATAGATACTGTATAGATACTGTATAGATATAGATACTGTAGAGATACTGTATAGATATAGATACTGTATAGATACTGTATAGATATAGATACTGTAAAGATACGGTATAGATATAGATACTGTATAGATACTGTATAGATACTGTATAGATATAGATACTGTATAGATACGGTATAGATATAGATACTGTATAGATACTGTATATATATATATATAGATACGGTATAGATACTGTATAGATACTGTATATATATATATATATATATAGATACTGTATAGATACGGTATAGATATAGATACTGTAGAGATACTGTATAGATAGATACTGTATAGATACTGTATAGATATAGATACTGTATAGAAACTGTATAGATACTGTATAGATATAGATACTGTATAGATACTGTATATATATATATATAGATACTGTATAGATACGGTATAGATATAGATACTGTAGAGATACTGTATAGATATAGATACTGTATAGATACTGTATAGATATAGATACTGTATAGAAACTGTATAGATACTGTATAGATATAGATACTGTATAGATACTGTATATATATATATATAGATACTGTATAGATACGGTATAGATATAGATACTGTAGAGATACTGTATATATATAGATACTGTATAGATATAGATACTGTATAGATACGGTATATATATAGATACTGTATAGATATAGATACTGTATAGATACTGTATATATATATAGATACTGTATAGATATAGATACTGTATAGATACTGTATATATATAGATACTGTATAGATACTGTATATATATAGATACTGTATAGATACTGTAGAGATACTGTATAGATATTAAAAAGATTAAAAAGATCCAAGATGGCGTAGCAGTGCAGACGTATTTTTGTTCGTCCCCTCGTGTACTTTTGTATTTTTCGTCTTTTTTGTATATATTTCTAATTTATTTTCAATCTCGTTTCCATTTTATATTAAATATACCTTCCGGTAACCTGCCTCCCCCAATGTGCTTAGTCACTGTTAGAAACTGCTAGCGGCCTTTACCTTCTGCACAGACAGCAGCCCTTTTTAGCCTGGATAATACTCGCCAGCCTACCACTATCGGACTGTTTCTCCACTACAACGCCGGATCCCTGCTGTAAACCCTGGACCACTACACCTGATCTCCACAGCTAGCTAGCTGCCACCGACTGACCCAGCCCGGAGCCAGGCCCACCTCCTGGCCTCCTCAGTGTTCACCCGGACTCCACCCAAACATGGCTAGAACCCACTACTCCACCGGTTCCTTGCCGTGAGCTCTCGACCCTGGCACCGGATTCATCGCTGCTACCGAGTGGCTATAGTGGCTAACGCCCCTGTCCCAAAGCTAGCACCAGTTAGCCGCCAGCCAGGCGCATCTCCCGGCTAGCAAAATAAAGTACCACAACAACAATACCTCTCTCGCCATCTGGCTTGGACCCCTTCTCGACACAAAGCCCCGTCGTACCACCTCGACTGGTCTGCCGACGAATACTCCATCTGCTGTGCTGCAACCGGCCTCCGTCGGACATCGGAGCAGACGGTTCTACCAACCCCGGCCGGCTAACTCTAACTTTAAACGCCGTGTCTCCTGCGTGCCGGCGTAGTAACGACTACCTCGCGGCTTCCCTGTCCCATCTATTGCTGTTCACTGGACCCTATGATCACTTGGCTACATAGCTGATGCCTGCAGGACTATTCATTAATCACGGTACTCCATTCTGTTTATTTTTGTTTATCTGTCGGCCCCAGCCGCGTACTCAGGCCCTGTGTGTAGCTAACCAACCCTCTTTGCCCATTCATCGCCAGTTTACCTGTTGTTGTCGTCTGAGCTGATTAGCTGTTGTGGTCTTACCTGTTGTTGTCTTAGCTAGATCTCCCAATCAACACCTGTTGTCTTAGCTAGATCTCCCAATCAACACCTGTGTTTGCTTTATGCCTCGCTTTATGTCTCTCTCAAATGTCAATATGCCCTGTTTACTGTTGTTTAGGATAGTTATCATTGTGTTAGTTTACAGTGGAGCCCCTAGGCCCACTCTACATGCCTCAGATTCCTCCTTTGTCCCACCTCCCACACATGCGGTGACCTCACCCAGTATCACCAGCACCTCCAGAGATGCAACCACTCTTATCATCACTCGGTGCCTGGGCCTACCTCCACTGTACTCTCACCCCACCATACCCCTGTCTGCACATTATACCCTGAATCTATTCTACCACGCCCAGAAATCTGCTCCTTTTATTCTCTGTCCCCAAAGCACTAGACGATCTGATAGCCTTTAGTCGTACCCTCATCCTACTCCTCTTCTGTTCCTCGGGTGATGTGGAGGTAAACCCAGGCCATGCGTGTCCCCAGGCACTCTCATTTGTTGACTTCTGTAATCGAAAAAGCCTTGGCTTCATGCATGTTAACATCAGAAGCCTCCTCCCTAAGTTTGTTTTACTCACTGCTTTAGCACACTCCACCAACCCTGATGTCCTGGCCGTGTCTGAATCCTGGTTTAGGAAGGCCACCAAATATTCTGAGATGTCCATACCCAACTACAACATTTTCCGCCAAGATAGAACTGCGCCAAAGGGGGAGGAGTTGCAATCTATTGCAGAGATAGCCTGCAAAGCTCTGTCATACTTTCCAGGTCTATGCCAAAACAGTTCGAACTTCTAATTCTAAAAATGTATCTCTCCAGAAACAAGTCTCTCACTGTTGCCGCCTGCTATAGACCCCCACTGTGCCCTGGACACCATATGTGAATTGACTGCCCCCCATCTATCTTCAGAGTTCGTTCTGTTAGGCGACCTAAACTGGGATATGCTTAACACCGCGGCAGTCCTACAATCTAAGATAGATGCCCTCAATCTCACACAAATCATCAAGGAACCCACAAGGTACAATCCTAAATCTGTAAACATGGGCACCCTCATAGATATTATCCTGCCCTCCAAATACACCTCTACTGTTTTCAATCAGGATCTCAGCGACCACTGCCTCATTGCCTGCATCCGCTATGGGACCGCGGTAAAATCACCACCCCTTATCACTGTCAAACGCTCCCTAAAACACTTCTGCGAGCAGGCCTTTCTAATCAACCTGGCCCGGGTATCCTGGCAGAATATTGACCTCATCCCGTCAGTCGAGGATGCCTGGTTGTTCTTTAAAAGCAACTTCCTCCCCATCTTAAATAAGCATGCCCCTTTCAAAAAATGTAGAACTAAGAACAGATACAGCCCTTGGTTCACTCCAGACCTGACTGCCCTTGACCAGCACAAAAACATCCTGTGGCGGACTGCTATAGCATCGAATAGTCCCCGCGATATGCAACTGTTCAGGGAACTCATGAACCAATACACGCAGTCAGTCAGGAAAGCAAAGGCTAGCTTTTTCAAACAGAAATTTGCATCCTGTAGCATCCTAACTCCAAAAAGTTTTGGGATACTGCCAAGTACATGGAGAACAATAGCACCTCCTCCCAGCTGCCCACTGCACTGAGGCTAGGTAACACGGTCACCACCGATAAATTTCAACAAGCATTTCTCTACGGCTGGCCATGCTTTCCTCCTGGCTACCCCAACCCCGGCCAACAGCTCCGCCCCTCCCCCGCAGCTACTTGTCCGAGCCTCCCCAGCTTCTCCTTCACCCGAATCCAGATAGCAGATGTTCTGAAAGAGCTGCAAAACCTGGACCCGTACAAATCAGCTGGGCTAGACAATCTGGACCCTCTCTTTCTAACACTATCCGCCGCCATTGTTGCAACTCCTATTACCAGTCTGCTCAACCTCTCTTTCGTGTCGTCCGAGATCCCTAAAGATTGGAAAGCTGCCGCGGTCATCCCCCTCTTCAAAGGGGGTGACACCCTAGACCCAAATAACTATAGACCTATATCCATCCTGCCCTGCCTCTCTAAAGTCTTCGAAAGCCTAGTTAATAAACAGATCATTGACCACTTCGAATCCCACCGTACCTTCTCCACTGTGCAATCCGGTTTCCGAGCTGGTCACGGGTGCACCTCAGCCACGCTCAAGGTACTAAACAATATTATAACCGCCATCGATAAAAGACAGTACTGTGCAGCCGTCTTCATCGACCTGGCCAAGGCTTTCGACTCTGTCAATCACCGTATTCTTATCGGCAGATTCAATAGCCTTGGTTTCTCAGATGACTGCCTCGCCTGGTTCACCAACTATGTAGCAGACAGAGTTCAGTGTGTTAAATCGGAGGGCCTGTTGTCCGGACCTCTGGCAGTCTCTATGGGGGTTCCACAGGGTTCAATTATCGGGCCGACTCTTTTCTCTGTATATATCAATGATGTCGCTCTTGCTGCGGGTGATTCCCTGATCCACCTCTATGCAGACAACACCATTCTCTGTACTTCTGGCCCTTCTTTGGACACTGTGTTAACTAACCTCCAAACGAGCTTCAATGCCATACAACACTCCTTCCGTGGCCTCCAACTGCTCTTAAACGCTAGTAAAACCAAATGCATGCTTTTCAACCGTTCACTGCCTGCACCCGCCCGCCCGACTAGCATCACTACCCTGGACGGCTCTGACCTAGAATATGTGGACAACTACAAATACCTAGGTGTCTGGCTAGACTGTAAACTCTCTTTCCAGACTGACATTAAACATCTCCAATCCAAAATCAAATCTAGAATCGGCTTTCTATTTTGCAACAAAGCCTCCTTCACTCACGCTGCCAAATTTGCCCTAGTAAAACTGACTATCCTACCAATCCTCAACTTTGGCGATGTCATCTACAAAACAGCTTCCAATACTCTACTCAGCAAACTGGATGCAGTCTATCACAGTGCCATCCGTTTTGTCACCAAAGCCCCTTGTACCACCCACCACTGCGACCTGTATGCTCTAGACGGCTGGCCCTCGCTACATACTCGTCGCCAAACCCACTGGCTCCAGGTCATCTACAAGTCCCTGATAGGTAAAGCCCCGCCTTATCTCAGCTCGCTGGTCACCATAGCAGCACCCACCCGTAGCACACGCTCCAGCAGGTATATCTTACTGGTCACACCCAAAGCCAATTCCTCCTTTGGCCGCCTTTCCTTCCAGTTCTCTGCTGCCAATGACTGGAACGAACTACAAAAATCACTGAAACTGGAGACACTTATCTCCCTCACTAGCTTTAAGCACCAGCTGTCAGAGCAGCTCACAGATCATTGCACCTGTACATAGCCCATCTGTTAATAGCCCAACCAACTACCTCATCCCCTACCGTATTCATTTATTTATCTTGCTCCTTTGCACCCCAGTATTTCTACTTTGCACATTCATCTACTGCACATCTACCATTCCAGTGTTAAATTGCTATATTGTAATTACTTCGTCACCATGGCCTATTTATTGCCTTACGTTCCTTATCTTACCTCATTTGCACACATTGTATATAGATGTATTTTTCTACTGTATTATTGACTGTATGTTTGTTTATTCCATGTGTAACTCTGTGTTGTTGTATGTGTTGAACTGCTTTGCTTTATCTTGGCCAGGTCGCAGTTGTAAATGAGAACTTGTTCTCAACTTGCCTACCTGGTTAAATAAAGGTGAAATAAAAAAATAAAAAAAATAAAAAATAAAGACATTGAGTTTCTTGCTGTACTTTCTTCTTAGCCTAGTGGTTAGAGCGTTGGACTAGTAACCGAAAGGTTGCAAGATCGAATCCCCGAGCTGAAAATGTAAAAATCTGTCGTTCTGCCCATGAACAAGGCAGTTAACCCACTGTTCCTAGGCCGTCATTGAAAATAAGAATTTGTTCTTAACTGACTTGCCTAGTTAAATAAACAAAATAGATATAGATACTGTATATATACACTGTAGGAAATATAATTAAGACATTGAATAACAAGTTTCTTTCTGTACCTTCTTCTTAGCAGCCCGTCCTCTGCTCTTGGCGAACTTGCTGTTGTTGTTGTCCATAGAGGCTGCTCTACGTCGAGGGGACTTCCCAGTCTTCCCTCCCTCAGGGTTTAGCATCCACCAGGAACTCTTCCCTGTCCCCTCGTTCTGCACACGGATGAACCGACTGTGGAGGGACAGGTTGTGCCGGATAGAGTTCTGGAGGAGGGAGAGGATGGAGAGGAGGGAGAGAGATGGAGAAGGGTGAGAATGTGTTGTGATGAGTCCAGAGCTTTCCACAAAAAAAAAAAACACTTCCAAAAAGGGACAGTTTCACGGTGAGCTCAGAGTTCAGTTCATGGTACTATTCTAATAAAAAACGGCTGCGTATTGACCATATGGTCTTTGTCATAGCTTGTATTGTGATGCGTTTGCCCTTCGAAGACCACTTGGAGGCAACAGACAGTGGGATTGACGTAACACCCCCATGCCACTGAAATGCCATGTTAAGACGAATGACACTGTTTTCACTGAGGCCTGCTTCCCAAATGGCACCCTATTCCCTACATAGTGCACTACTTTTGACCAGATGAGCCATATGGGTAGTAGTGCACTACAGTATATACATAGGGAATAGAGTGCCATTTGGTCTTTTCACTGTGTGCCCTTTCCTGTAGCATCTCAGCATACAGGCTTAAATCCACTCCAGCTGCATGGCTTTATAAACCCTGCTGGAGAAAGACAAGGAGAGGAGAAGGTCACTACTACACCATCGAATACTAGGTAGAGGAGAAGGTCACTACTACATCATCGAATACCAGGTAGAGGAGAAGGTCACTACTACACCATCGAATACCAGGTAGAGGAGAAGGTCACTACTACACCATCGAATACCAGGTAGAGGAGAAGGTCACTAATACACCATCTAATACCAGGTAGAGGAGAAGGTCACTACTACATCATCGAATACCAGGTAGAGGAGAAGGTCACTACTACACCATCGAATACCAGGTAGAGGAGAAGGTCACTAATACACCATCTAATACCAGGTAGAGGAGAAGGTAACTACTACACCATCTAATACCAGGTAGAGGAGAAGGTCACTACTACACCATCGAATACCAGGTAGAGGAGAAGGTCACTACTACACCATCTAATACCAGGTAGAGGAGAAGGTCACTACTACACCATCTAATACCAGGTAGAGGAGAAGGTCACTACTACACCATCTAATACCAGGTAGAGGAGAAGGTCACTACTACATCATCGAATACCAGGTAGAGGAGAAGGTCACTACTACATCATCGAATACCAGGTAGAGGAGAAGGTCACTACTACACCATCGAATACCAGGTAGAGGAGAAGGTCACTAATACACCATCTAATACCAGGTAGAGGAGAAGGTAACTACTACACCATCTAATACCAGGTAGAGGAGAAGGTCACTACTACACCATCGAATACCAGGTAGAGGAGAAGGTCACTACTACACCATCTAATACCAGGTAGAGGAGAAGGTCACTACTACACCATCTAATACCAGGTAGAGGAGAAGGTCACTACTACACCATCTAATACCAGGTAGAGGAGAAGGTCACTAATACACCATCTAATACCAGGTAGAGGAGAAGGTAACTACTACACCATCTAATACCAGGTAGAGGAGAAGGTCACTACTACACCATCGAATACCAGGTAGAGGAGAAGGTCACTACTACACCATCTAACACCAGGTAGAGGAGAAGGTCACTACTACACCATCTAATACCAGGTAGAGGAGAAGGTCACTACTACACCATCTAATACCAGGTAGAGGAGAAGGTCACTACTACACCATCGAATACCAGGTAGAGGAGAAGGTCACTAATACACCATCTAATACCAGGTAGAGGAGAAGGTCACTACTACACCATCTAATACCAGGTAGAGGAGAAGGTCACTACTACATCATCTAATACCAGTTAGAGGAGAAGGGCACTACTACACCATCGAATACCAGGTAGAGGAGAAGGTCACTACTACACCATCTAATACCAGGTAGAGGAGAAGGTCACTACTACACCATCTAATACCAGGTAGAGGAGAAGGTCACTACTACACCATCGAATACCAGGTAGAGGAGAAGGTCACTACTACACCATCTAACACCAGGTAGAGGAGAAGGTCACTACTACATCATCTAATACCAGGTAGAGGAGAAGGTCACTAATACACCATCGAATACCAGGTAGAGGAGAAGGTCACTACTACACCATCTAACACCAGGTAGAGGGGAAGGTCACTACTACACCATCTAATACCAGGTAGAGGAGAAGGTCACTACTACACCATCTAATACCAGGTAGAGGAGAAGATCACTACTACACCATCTAACACCAGGTAGAGGAGAAGGTCACTACTACATCATCTAATACCAGGTAGAGGAGAAGGTCACTACTACACCATCTAATACCAGGTAGAGGAGAAGGTCACTACTACACCATCTAATACCAGGTAGAGGAGAAGGTCACTACTACACCATCTAATACCAGGTCCTATTCACAACTAAGACCATAATATTACAGCAGTACAGTTCTGTACTGAGCCATCTCTACAGACCATAATATTACAGCAGTACAGTTCTGTACTGAGCCATCTCTACAGACCATAATATTACAGCAGTACAGTTCTGTACTGAGCCATCTCTACAGACCATAATATTACAGCAGTACAGTTCTGTACTGAGCCATCTCTACAGACTACAATATTACAGCAGTACAGTTCTGTAGTGAGCCATCTCTACAGACCATAATATTACAGCAGTACAGTTCTGTACTGAGCCATCTCTACAGACCATAATATTCCAATTTGCATACCGCCCCAACAGATCCATAGATGATGCAATCTGTATTGCACTCCACTCTGCCCTTTCACACCTGGACAAAAAGAACACCTATGTGTGAATGCTGTTCATTGACTACAGCTCAGCGTTCAACACCATAGTGCCCACAAAGCTCATCACTAAGCTAAGGACCCTGGGACTAAACACCTCCCTCCGCAACTGGATCCTGGACTTCCTGACGGGCCGCCCCCAGGTGGTAAGGGTAGGTAACAACACATCTGCTACGCTGATCCTCAACATGGGGGCCCCTCAGGGTTGCGTGCTCAGTCCCCTCCTGTACTCCCTGTTCACCCACGACTGCATGGCCAGGCACGACTCCAACGCCATCATTAAGTTTGCCGATGACACAACAGTGGGTAGGCCTGATCACCGACAACGACGAGACAGCCTATAGGGAGGAGGTCCGAGAACTGACCGTGTGGTGCCAGGCAAACAACCTCTCCCTTAACATGATGAAGACAAAGGAGATGATTGTGGACTACAGGAAAAGGAGGACCGAGCACGCCACCATTCTCATCGACGGGGCTGTAGTGGAGCAGGTTGAGAGATTCAAGTTCCTTGACGTCCACATCACCAACAAACTAACATGGTCCAAGCACACCAAGACAGTCGTGAAGGCATGGGTCCTCAGATCCTCAAAAGGTTCCACAGCTGCACCATCAAGAGCATCCTGACAGGTCACATCACTGCCTGTTATGGCAACTGCTCGGCCTCCCTACGGCAAGGCACTACAGAGGGTCGTGCGTACGGCCCAGTACATAACTGGGGCCAAGCCTCCTGCCATCCAGGACCTCTATACCAGGCGATGTCAGAGGAAGGTCCCAAAAATTCTCAAAGAATCCAGCCACCCTAGTCATAAACTGTTCTCTCTGCTATCGCACGGCAAGCGGAACCGGAGCGCCAAGTCTAGGTCCAAAAGGCTTCTTAACAGCTTCTACCCCCAAGCCATAAGACTGCTGAACAATTAATCAAATGGCTACCCGGACTATTTGTTTATGATCTATGCATAAGTCACTTTACCCCTACATACATGTACAAATTACCTCGACTAACCTGTACCCCCGCACATTGACCCCTGGATATAGCCTCATTGTTGTTATTTTATTGTGATACTTTACATTTTTTTTACTTCAGTTTATTTTGGTAAATATTTTCTTAACTCTATTTTCTAAAAACTGCATTGTTGGTTAAGAGCTTGTAAGTCAGCATTTCACTGTAAAGTCTAAACCTGTCGTATTCAGCATTTCACTGTAAAGTCTAAACCTGTTGTATTCAGCATTTCACTGTAAGGTCTACACCTGTTGTATTCAGCATTTCACTGTGAGGTCTACACCTGTTGCATTCAGCATTTCACTGTAAGGTCTACACCTGTTGTATTCAGCATTTCACTGTAAGGTCTACACCTGTTGTATTCAGCATTTCACTGTAAGGTCCACACCTGTTGTATTCAGCATTTCACTGTAAGGTCTACACCTGTTGTATTCAGCATTTCACTGTAAGGTCCACACCTGTTGTATTCAGCATTTCACTGTAAGGTCTACACCTGTTGTATTCAGCATTTCACTGTAAGGTCTACACCTGTTGTATTCAGCATTTCACTGTAAGGTCTACACCTGTTGTATTCAGCATTTCACTGTAAGGTCTACACCTGTTGTATTCAGCATTTCACTGTAAGGTCTACACCGGTTGTATTCAGCATTTCACTGTAAGGACTACACCTGTTGTATTCAGCATTTCACTGTAAGGTCTACACCTGTTGTATTCAGCATTTCACTCTAAGGTCTACACCTGTTGTATTCAGCATTTCACTGTAAGGTCTACACCTGTTGTATTCAGCATTTCACTCTAAGGTCTACACCTGTTGTATTCAGCATTTCACTGTAAGGTCTACACCTGTTGTATTCAGCATTTCACTGTAAGGTCTACACCTGTTGTATTCAGCATTTCACTGTAAGGACTACACCTGTTGTATTCAGCATTTCACTGTAAGGACTACACCTGTTGTATTCAGCATTTCACTGTAAGGTCTACACCTGTTGTATTCAGCATTTCACTGTAAGGTCTACACCTGTTGTATTCAGCATTTCACTGTAAGGTCTACACCTGTTGTATTCAGCATTTCACTGTAAGGACTACACCTGTTGTATTCAGCATTTCACTGTAAGTTCTACACCTGTTGTATTCAGCATTTCACTGTAAGGTCTACACCTGTTGTATTCAGCATTTCACTGTAAGGTCTACACCTGTTGTATTCAGCATTTCACTGTAAGGACTACACCTGTTGTATTCAGCATTTCACTGTAAGGTCTACACCTGTTGTATTCAGCATTTCACTGTACGGTCTACACCCTGTTGTATTCGGCGCATTATTATTATTTTTTATTTGATTGAGCTGTTTTGTCTTGTAGTAATGTGGTGCCTGTCTGTATTTCCTTAAACCTTTTATTTTAACAATACATTAATTGAAAAAGAAATATATCTCATAATCGTAGTGTTTGGTCAGTAGGTACTTAATATAACAACAAATGGGTGGAGTAAGCATTGTTGTACTCCTTTCTAGTTGGGCTTCAGACCAATGCCTACTCACTTAAAACAGTAAAGCAGATCACCAGACATTCTAATCCCCCACATTCCACCTGTATACAGGACAGTACCATTCTAATCCTCACATTCCACCTGTATACAGGACAGTACCATTCTAATCCCCCACATTCCACCTGTATACAGGACAGTACCATTCTAATCCTCACATTCCACCTGTATACAGGACAGTACCATTCTAATCCCCCACATTCCACCTGTATACAGGACAGTACCATTCTAATCCTCACATTCCACCTGTATACAGGACAGTACCATTCTAATCCCCACATTCCACCTGTATACAGGACAGTACAAATCATGCCCTGAGCCACACCCCCACCTGCTGTACCAGTGTGTGTGTGTGTGCATGCTTGTTTGTGCGTGTGTGTGTGTGTGTGTGTGTGTGTGAGAGAGAGAGAGAACAGAGGGAGGAAAACAGAGAAAAAGTCCTGTTTGTTATAGGTTAACAACAGCAGCAACACCAATACTGTAACATAATGTTGCTTAGTGACACATCCCGGTGGAAACAGTCTCTCATCCTCTTTAGCCAGGCGTTGAGGAATTAGAAAAACAATGGAGACAAAAGAAACGGAATATTGGGCAACAACGCATAGCAACGCCAACGGAACAACTAAACAGACACGTGATTTCCTGCAGTAAATATCAGAGCAGCAGCATATTGACACTGCTGTGTGTAATGCTGATATACCTTGACTATGTGTCTGTCGGTCCTAGGCCCCTTCCCCTGGGTGAATGTTTTGTTTTTGTGCCCTAGAACTACACAGCTGATTCAAATAACCAATCCGAGGAGGGGGACCTGATTAGAAAGACGTCCGACTCATGTCTTTTTGTGACAACGTCACGGTAAGGTTGTATACTGCTATCAGCCTCACGTCACGGTAAGGTTGTATACTGCTATCAGCCACACGTCACGGTAAGGTTGTATACTGCTATCAGCCACACGTCACGGTAAGGTTGTATACTGCTATCAGCCACACGTCACGGTAAGGTTGTATACTGCTATCAGCCTCACGTCACGGTAAGGTTGTATACTGCTATCAGCCACACGTCACGGTAAGGTTGTATACTGCTATCAGCCACACGTCACGGTAAGGTTGTATACTGCTATCAGCCACACGTCACGGTAAGGTTGTATACTGCTATCAGCCACACGTCACGGTAAGGTTGTATACTGCTATCAGCCACATCGCCACGGTAAGGTTGTATACTGCTATCAGCCACACGTCACGGTAAGGTTGTATACTGCTATCAGCCTCACGTCACGGTAAGGTTGTATACTGCTATCAGCCTCACGTCACGGTAAGGTTGTATACTGCTATCAGCCACGTCACGCGGTAAGGTTGTATACTCATCAGCATATACTGCTATCAGCTACGGTAAGGTTGTATACTGCTATCAGCCACACCGTCACGGTAAGGTTGTATACTGCTATCAGCCACACGTCACGGTAAGGTTGTATACTGCCATCAGCCTGACGTCACGGTAAGGTTGTATACTGCTATCAGCCACACGTCACGGTAAGGTTGTATACTGCTATCAGCCACACGTCACGGTAAGGTTGTATACTGCTATCAGCCTGACGTCACGGTAAGGTTGTATACTGCTATCAGCCTGACGTCACGGTAAGGTTGTATACTGCTATCAGC